>CABFOW010006492.1:0-22407 GCA_902141385.1 Timema californicum | reverse complement strand
GGGTTCAATCCTCGGTCCCGGCACAGATTTATCTGATTACCAAACCCTTCCTTCACCTCTGACAAGACATCTTGTGAATGTGGGGAATGCCAGGCCTCCACCGTGGTTCGGATCCCACGTTAAACTGTAGGTCCTCCATTTCATCTCATAACCACCCTACCATTACACATTAGCGTAAGTGTGTATAACCATAACGGGTAGTAAGACGCGGTGATAATAATGTATTGTACAGTTGGCAACATGGCAGCTCTCCAGAGCCGCAGATGGCCGTGGTATCTGATAACTTACGATACTATTGGTCGCTCATATTCAGCTGACAATTCCACACGTCCATCACAGACTCTGCCTTAAAGTATTATTGAAGAATTACCCTGGTCACGGGACGACTCCTGGGTAGCTCAGTGGTAGAGCATTGGTGTGCTAAGACGAATGTCCCGGGTTCGATCCCAGTGTCCAGGTGTCTAGAGCTCGTGTTGGTACGCCTGTGTGTGTCGCAGGTGGTGCAGGCGACGATGGTGCGAGACCGACAGCACGGGCCCGTCATCGAGCTGAACAGGATCCAGGTGAAGAGGGCCAGGGGTAAGGGGGGACTGGCCGGTCCGGACGGCATCAAGTCGGTGCTGGGACAGATGGTCAGCAAGATGTCCCTGCTGACCCAGGAGGCGCTCTTCCTGCCGCACAGGGTGTGGAAGGTCAAGTTCGTAGGTCAGTCGAGTCTCCTCTGGTCGGCATTTAGGTGCTAAGGACGGGGAGATCGAGGTTCGAATCTCGGTCGGGGGAAATGGGGTTGGTTTTTTCTTAAATGGTTTTCTACTCTTCCTCCGCGCAAATGCGGGTTCACTTCCTCTAATTCAACCTTCCCAATTCCTAATCCATTAGCGTAATTAGTATTTATAGTCTATAACTCGACGGGTAGTAAGACGCAGCGCTAAATAATTTAATAAAGGAACAAAACACTTTTAAACTACCTCTTCACGCAAATTTATCCACACTTCCTCTAAATTGAACCTTCCTCTTCCCTAACTTGTGAGAGTGATTAGAATATATATAACTATAACAGGTAGTAAGACACGGCAATTAAAAAAAATCCATTGGGTCCTAAAATACTATCAAATTTGATGCATACCTTTATCAAGCAAACACAATTTGGAAGAGGAAGGTTGAAATTTGATAAAGTATACCAGCATTTGCATACAGGGATATTAGAAAACCACCCTCAGTACACCCAACTACGCCACCGAGGCGGGTCCAAATATAATCGACTCCTCGTCTTGAGTACCCTTAAGGTTTCGAGGATTCGATTTCCTCAATCCTAGTAACCATAACAAACATTGGTAAACAAATGAAGGTGAATGGTCCCACAGGAGAGAGCGTGGACGACTGCGGGGGCGGTTACAGCGAGAGCATCACCGAGATGTGCGAGGAGCTACAGAACGGGGCCCTGCCCCTTCTCATAGTGACCCCCAATGGGAGGGACGAGGCGGGGACCAACAGGGACTGCTTCCTGCTCAACCCCATGGCCAAGTCCCCGCTGCACCTCAACATGTTCCGTTTCTTGGGTGAGTCCTCCGCTGTCTCGTGATAACCGGGGGATACCCCTAACAAACACATTCTTTTCAGTTTTCTCTGTTTATTTGGGATTAGTGTGAGTTGTGCTGACAGTCGCTTACTTTCTCTGTGACCTTAGAAACTCGTTTGTTCATTTACATACTTACAAAAGTACGCCACCTATCCCTATCTTGAGATAGTTCTATCCAGTCCACCTCATTACACCCTATCTTAAGCTAGTTCTATCCAGTCCCCCTCATTACACCCTATCTCTATCTTGAGCTAGTTGTATCCAGTCCACCTCATTACACCCTATCTCTATCTTGAGCTAGTTCTATCCAGTCCACCTCATTACACCCTATCTCTATCTTGAGCTAGTTCTATCCAGTCCACCTCGTACCCTGATCAAGGTTCTAGATTCTCCCATTTTCTCTGCATGTTCTGGCTACAATAATCTGTGAGACTTTATTATACTAACCTTGTCTTGTGATGGATACAGGGTATTTAACTAATCATTATGTAACCTGCTCCACTTTCCAGTAGCCCTATCCCTTTTTACTCAACGTAAAGTTAAAAATGTATTTGTAATCAACTCGAGTGGTTTATGAGGACCTGTGACTGGTTCCTCGGTTCCCTCGGACCATAGCAGGGGGAGTCATGACATGTTGATGTTGACGTTGCAGGCGTCCTCATGGGTATAGCCATCCGCACGGGCAGCCCTCTGAGCCTGAACCTCGCAGAACCGGTGTGGAAACAACTCGCCGGTATGACGCTGACACCCGCCGATCTCACCGAGGTGGACCGAGACTACGTACCAGGTTCGGGGCACGCTCGATGCGTTATTATGAACTATTTATTTATTTATAGTTTTGTTTTAAAGGATTTTGCCTAGGGATGCTACCCTCGAATGCACGATCCATCGATCTCGATATTTCTCACACGCTCTTAACGAGTCGACCTTGGAATTCTCGCCCAAACAGCGTCGTTCGATTGCTGACGCAATGATGATGATGATGACGACCAATCATATTCCTCCCCCTCCTCAGGTCTCCTCTGTATCCGAGACATGGAGCCGGACGACAAAGTGTTCCACACGCTGGAGATGCCCTTCTCCACGCCGTCGGCGTACGGCAACGACGTCCCCCTCTCCACACGCTACCGGCGCATCATGCCCGAGAACCGTCTGGAGTACGTCAAGCTGGCGCTCAACTACAGGTAGGACTCACGGATACCCCGGTCCTCCCTTCGACCGGTGGAAACCGGAGGTGAAACACACTACCCCAAGTCGCGGTGTTCCGGACGGCCGGATAATACAGAATCCGAGAATAAATAATTTTCAAAATAGTTTTGCCTGTTTTTTTACACAGAACATTTAATTTTGTTTTAATAGAATCTGCCCACTCTTCGATTGCTGTGTAAAATAGGAATACCTTAATTGTCGGTGGTCAGGGAAAATATAACTAGAAATAAATTATTTTTAAAATATTTACTAGAGAGTACTTTATTTTGGAAATGTAACAACACCTACAAAACAAGAGCAAGTAAAAACAGAGCGTCAAATGGGGCACGTTATGAATTCAGTACATGTTTTATAGCGGATATGTACCGGTTTGTTTATTTTAAAACTATTCGTTTATACCGAGAAACGGGCCATATAATAAGGAGGACAGGATAATTGAAGGTTGGATAGTATGGAGTACAGGATAATACCGAGGACAGGATAATACGTAGGTCAGGATAATATGGAGGACAGGTTAATTGAAAGGTTGGCTAGTATGGAGGATAGGATAATACGTAGGACAGGATAATACCGAGGACAGGATAATATGTAGGGCAGGATAATATGGAGGACAGGTTAATACGTAGGTCAGGATAATATGGAGGACAGGATAATATGGAGGACAGGTTAATTGAAAGGTTGGATAGTATGGAGGACAGGATAATACTGAGGACAGGATAATACGTAGGACAGGATAATACCGAGGACAGGATAATATGTAGGGCAGGATAATACGGAGGGCAGGATAATCACACCTCTAGGATAGTTTGTATAGTAAGTAGTTTTCTAAAGATTGCCAGAGACGTCACAATGATGACGACTACCGTATTCTCAGGCTCCACGAGTTTGACGAGCAGGTGAAGGCCGTCAAGGAGGGCATGGCCCGAGTTGTTCCCGTACCACTGGTCTCCCTGTTCAGTGGTTACGAGCTGCAGACTATGGTGTGTGGCTCACCAGACATCCCTCTCGCCCTCCTCAAGTCCGTGGCGACGTACAAGGGTGAGTGGAACTTCAGTTAACTTCAATAAACTTCAGCTTCAACCACGACAATTACAAAGCTTCACTAGTAAAAAATGTTTTAAATTATATATTTTATTATACAATAATTATTAATATCTCAAAATTCTTAAGTTTCCATGGTCGATTCAAATAATGGATTTACATACCAATTTATTTTATAAAGTTAAACATATACTTATACCCGCCTCGGTGGCGTAGTTGGCTAACGCGTTAGTCGTGTTGAGCTAGACTGCTGAGGACGGGGAGATCGAGGTTCGAATCTCGGTCGGGTGAACTGGGGGAGGGGGGGTTCCTAAATAATTTTCCACTATCCCTCCACGCAAATGCGGGTTCACTTCCTCTAATTTTAACTTTCCCAATTCCTAATACATTAATATAATTAGTAATTAATGCTTATAACCCGGATGGGTAGTAAGACGTGTTGCTATATAATAAAAAAAACATATACTTGTAAGAAGGTTCAGGAAAGGTGGATAGAAAATTATAAAAGGAACAAACAAACACAGTTCACACTTTATACACTGCTGTCACTGTACAGAAAGGTGATGGCTTTCTCTACAAGAGAATCTATTGTCACCACGCCCGATCCCCCGACCTAGGTTTCATTCTATCGAAATTCATCAGGGAGGGAGTGGGAAATGCACAATAACAAGATAAAGTTAAAAAAATAATTAAAAGTTTCACTTTTGGACTAAAACTTTAAATTCTATCAAATATAAATCTAGGATCCAATCGGATTCAATATTTAAAAGCTTCTCTCGGTTTTATAAAGAAACAAAAACAAGGGATGAAATCCACTATTTTACAAGTCAAAATCTTCATTCATTTTTAAACTCTGAATCTTGGAATATAAAACACTAACTGTAACTAACTGTAGACATTCTTATAATACATTCATTATAACATTCATACATTCAGTTAAGTGTTACATTACTGATCTGGGGCCTGGTTGTTAGTTTATCCTCTAATTATAATTGGTTCTGAACTACCATTAAGTCTCATTAGAGCTTTAAAACAAATTTTAATTGAAAAATTAAACACTTTTTTTTAAGGATATGATTTTCTAATCGGATATTTTCTCGAATCTTAAAATCTCGAAAATTCTTAAGGATTCGAGAGATTTGAGGGTTTGACCCCCTTAAACAAACTGAACGGTCTAATTTTAAAACAAATGAACCAGTTTCCGTCCAGAGAGACGATTGCGGGTTAAAATCAACCCCAGATGCACCTTGCCGGTTATCGAACACCTCCCCTCCATATCGGTACCGGTACTGCGTCTCTGTCGCAGGAGTGGAAGCGTCGTCAGCGCTGGTCCAGTGGTTCTGGGACGTCATGGAGGAGTTCACAAACCAGGAGCGCTCGCTGTTCCTCAG
The DNA here is from genome assembly GCA_902141385.1 of Timema californicum. Lineage (NCBI taxonomy): Eukaryota > Metazoa > Arthropoda > Insecta > Phasmatodea > Timematidae > Timema > Timema californicum. Next base: position 17,187 of record CABFOW010006492.1, on the reverse strand, counting down.
GTTCGTGTGGGGACGCACCAGACTCCCGCGCACCATCGCCGACTTCCGGGGGCGAGACTTTGTGCTCCAGGTGACGACTTTATTCTCTTGTACTTCCTGTTGCGTATTCAGACAAGGAATGGCACCTTGAACCCTTCCAATCCTTGAACCCCTCTCTCCAATCCTTGAACCCCCTCTCCAATCCTTGAACCCCCTCTCGAATCCTTGAACCATCTAATCACTCCTATAGTACTAGTCATGTTTCCTCTACTTGTGTCAATATTAGTACACAGGACCTCCTGTAGGTCACTCCTCTATAAACTTCCTCGACACATCCTTGCTCCAAATTAAACCTCTCTCTCTCTCTCTCTGACCTATCTTCTGTTTGCTCCACTTTCCTCTCCCACACCCTCCCCAGGTATTATAACTTCCCACCGTCGCACTAACCAATGATTGTCCGTTCCAGGTTCTAGACAAGTACAACCCCGCAGACCACTTCCTGCCGGAAAGCTACACCTGCTTCTTCCTGCTCAAGATGCCTCGGTACTCTTGTAAGGTGAGTAGGGATACATAATTTGGTCTAGTAACTTTCTAAAGCTGTCAGCTGTCAGCTGTGAGATGTCAGTCAGCGCCAAAGAAGCGATGGGGCTACTGTATTTTATATCATCCCGTTATATTTTTATTTCCTCTTATATTAATAATTTTTTCCCAAGATTTGAATTCTAATTCAGGATCCGAAGGTAAATCAAAGCTTCGGGTTCGTAAATTATTGGATTCGATCCAACTTATATTTACGATGTCATTATGCTATTAAAAAACTATACAAACAGCGATTATTGTAACCTCTCACCTCTCTCTAATCGGTGTGTCACGCTGGTAGGCTGTACTGCAGGAGAAGCTCAAATACGCCATCCACTTCTGCAAGTCCATCGACACGGACGAGTACGCCAGGGTAGCCATGCCGGGGAGCGGGGCCGCCTCGAGTAACTGCGACAGCGACGACGTGGACAGCATCGCGAGCGACCAGCTCGGCTCTTTCTTGTGAACTGGTCACCCCTAGCCGAGGTGTTCGTGTGAATCAGGACTCTTTGCATGGGTCCATGTAAACCAGGACTCTTTGCTTGTGTCCGTGTAAACCAGGACTCTTTGCTTGGGTCTGTGTAAACCAGGACTATGAGAATGTGTGCATTATTTTTAAAGAGTTATAACCTCGCTTCTACGCCTAGTCTAATTTTCTGCGCCCCGCGTCCCAACCCCTGTCCCCGGGAGTGATCCTCCAATCTAGTCAAGGCCCGTTGGCTCCAAACATGTGTCCAGCGAGGAAATGTTTAGTCTGAATACTTTTTCAATTCAAACTGAAATTGAATTTAATAGTGTGAAATATTTCCGAAAAAAAATCGAATATTGAAAAAAATTAAATGTTTACTGTTAAAAAAAACAACATGTTGCATAACTTTACGCAGTGAAAACCAGGAGCGCCGGAAAACGAGGGGAATATTCTGTAAAAAATAGTAAAAATACTGGAATATTTGTTAGTTTGGGACAATTAACTGAAAACTTAAAAAAAGTAAGTACCTGCTTTGGTGGTTGCGTCTTCTAAGGCAGCCGTACACTCAGTGGACTTAAACTGTCAATGACGGGGAAATGGGGGTTTGTAATCCCGGTCGGATGTGGTAAGGGTGGTTTTTCCAAGATGGTTTTACATTCGTACACCGCACAAATGCGGGTACAATTCCTATAGATTCAACCTTCCTCATCCCTAGATCATTAGTGTAATTAATAAATATGCATACAACCTCAGCAGGTAATGAAAGGAGGAGCTTTGAAAAAAATAAAAAATGTCCTAAGAAGGACAAAAAAAAAGTGAAGTGAAGAATAAATCACGCTGATTCAAACATTTCATACTACCCCCTTAAACAAGTGTTGTGGATAACGCAAGGGAATTCGTTAGTAAGAAAAAATAGTGGCAGCCCTGAATAACTTTAAGGTAAACATAATTTACAAATTGATCTATTTCAAACATAATTAGAGTTAGTTTTGTCTCAAAATGATGATCGCAACCTGTAATATGATATCAGCACACAAAAATTGAACACAAATGTCTTATAATTTTTTATTAGGGAAGCTTCGTAAATATCGAACCTGAAAATTTTTACTTTTAAATTGAAGTCGAAACGGACGAATATTTGATATCGACACTTTACAAACTTATCACACACTTACTTTGATTGCACATTTAGTCGGATTTCTTATAATTTTCTTAATCCTTAGTAAAAATAGCGTTTGTATTATTAAATCTACAGTAAAATCTAGAATATAGAAAGCGCAATTTTGACTCATTTCAGCCGGATAGATCGGAGGTGCGTATTGCACTCATGTAAAAAAAAATCCATATTGAATAAGCACATGTACAGCTGTGAGACATTATTGCGAGAAACAATTCATACTTTTGGCAACAAAGTGACAAGTGTGAAGAAGGAAGATCGGCAACAAAGTGACAAGTGTGAAGCAGGAAGATCGGCAACAAAGTGACAAGTGTGAAGCAGGAAGATCGGCCACAAAGCGACAAGTGTGAAGAAGGAAGATCGGTCACAAAGCGACAAGTGTGAAGCAGGAAGATCGGCAACAAAGTGACAAGTGTGAAGCAGGAAGATCGGCAACAAAGTGACAAGTGTGAAGCAGGAAGATCGGCAACAAAGTGACAAGTGTGAAGAAGGAAGATCGGCAACAAAGCGACAAGTGTGAAGCAGGAAGATCGGCAACAAAGTGACAAGTGTGAAGCAGGAAGATTGGCAACAAAGCGACAAGTGTGAAGCAGGAAGATCAGCGACAAGTGTGAAGAAGGAAGTATGAGGCATTTTATCAAACTGACGGAAACGGATGATAATTATGATGGCAACAACGCTCTGGGATAACGATCAACTTGAATCACGCATGTGAATTAGACACAGGTGTGCATTATATTCGAGATTTTACGGTAGGTGTTATTAGATTGTCAATACATTGTTGGTATCATACAAATAGACTTGACACATTAATTAGGAGTATGCAAAGTTAATTCGCAAACTGAAGCTGGAATAAATGTTCTAATGTTTTTTTGTTTTGGTTTATGGTTTCCATTTTGAGTTAAAAAAAAATATTACATATTTCTTTTTATACTTATTTAATTCAAACATGTTGGATATATGTTGTCCGAAGCTGATACATGTGGTTCTGTAAAGCACGTAATCGTGCAGAATAAAGTGGAATAGTTAATGTGAATTATTTTTCTGGTAACGCTTCGTTGTAGTTTAAATTTCTGAAGCTTCGTACTTCCTTAGTGTTGAATAGCTTACCTTATGCTGTTATCATTACTATTAGCACCGCGTCTTACTACCCGTTCGGGCTATACACACTTACGCTAATGTGTAATGGTAGGGTGATTGTGAGATGAAATGGAGGACCTACAGTTTGATGTAGGATCCGAACCACGGTGGAGGCCTGGCATTCCCCACATCCACAAGATGTCTTGTCAGAGGTGAAGGAAGGGTTTGGTAATCAGATAAATCTTTGCCAGGACCGAGGATTGAACCCCGGACCACCAGCATAGAAGTCCGACACCTTACCCCCTAGAGCACTGGGTCACCCCTTATGTTATTGGTTTATTAAATGTTAATACAAGAAAATAACTCTAACAGGTAGTAAGATGCAGTGCTAAAAAAATCTTTAAGGAAAACATTTCCTTTTGCTCTTTGAGATATTTTGTTATCTTTGTAACAAGGTGTAAGACATTTTTTCGTAGGTCGCGTCACGCGTCTCACACTCCCTCCTGATGAGTTCCGATGAAATGAAACCTGGGTCGGTTGGGGATCAGGCCGTAACGATCATATATTTAGTTAAATTTTTTCAAATATTATTTATAATAGAGATTTGTGGCAGAATTTGCGTACAGTGTCCCTTGGGAACTTATCGACTCGACCGCCAATTTCATTGACTTGTTTCCAATCGAGTATATTTGAATCCTTAAGGATATTCAAGGGTTCACAAAGATATGAACGATGCTTATTGGGGGTGTAGCCCAGAATAGTTACAGGCAGTAAGTTAAGTTCCGTACCATTGCCGTGAAGCCAATCCTTAACACGCAACTTCTCTTTTCACTTCTCTCTCCACGTATAAATGTATTTTATATTTTATTGATAACATTAAAAGAAAATAATAACTAAAACAGTTGAAGGGGCAGATCCAGGGGCCTGTTTTTGTGGGAAGGTAAGGGGGGAGGTTTCCTAAAGGTCCTTCAAGTATAAATTTGATAATGTTATATAATCAAGATTTTAATTTAAAATAATTGTATTAATAATAATAATATTGCTAGTTTATAATGATAATTTTAATCAACAGTTAGATTTAGCTTTCCTCTTTACCTTCGAGATAAGAAGTTTCGTAGTTTACTTTATTAATGACATTACAAAGGGTGGCTGAAGGTGAAGGGCAGAGGGGAGTGTAAGCTTGGACAAGTAGAAAAGTAGTTCCAGAAAAAGGAGTGTGGCCGGATATCGGTTGATATTTTCTCGCTGAACAAGGCGGGGTCTTACGTTTGCGATGCTTGCTTGGATTTGGATTAATTTATAGTTAGTATCCGAGATAAAGAGAATCCGACCCATCAGTAACAGGAAATGAACATATATATTCAACAATAATTTAGATACATTAAAATCTTAACTTCATTATATTTTGTAACGCCTAGTTTCTGATCTTGTATGGAGCTCTCGGAAGATATTTAGTGTTACTAGGTATATATATTTCTTAGCACTTTTAAAAATATCTTTTAACTTTTGGCCATTTGTAATATCCAATCTGTGAATAGCATTAATTAGCCGAGTTGATATTTTGTAAGTGATGATGTATTACTTAACTCATTCGTTGTAAATTGGGAATTAAAGAATATGTCGTTGAAGGATGTGACGCTTATTTAACTTTATTTGTAAATTTTATTCACTAACTAAAATGTTCACATCACAATCATCGTACCATACCGATGAAGTCGATATCGACAAATCAAACGCAATACTAATGGTGATATGGTGAAAGGTGTTGGGGGAAGACGTGTGAGGAAGCCTAAAATTTTATTACAAGCCGAATCAAATTAATTTAAAATTTCTAAAACCAAATTGGATGTTTGGATATCTCGTTCCCTATTAGATTTAGCTTTAAAATATGACGTTTTCTGCAAAACTGTCCTTTTCCAAACCTATGGTTTATTAACAAAACTCTCCTTTTCCAATATTCAATATGGCTATTGATGCCGTCTTACATTTCAAAACAATATTTCTCCTTGCCTGCACTTCAAAACCAAGATTCTGTTACAATATATCACTGGTTTGAAAATTAATGATACAAAGGCTCAAACGAAATCACATCTGCTTTGCTTGATACGTCGAAAACAACAGATTTTTCGATCGATGGCATAGAGTATATCCGACTCTGTCCAGATGGTTGCGCTGGCCAAAATAATAATAGCACAAGAATTGGGTCAGTTTTGATGTGATTTAAAGAGGAGGGTTCGCAGGGAATAAAACAACTTGAATTTTTGTTTCCAGTGGTTGGGCACCAGTTTCATACCACCTGATAAAAGAGTCTTTGGAAGAATTGAAAAGGTAATAAGACGTAAACAGACAATTATCACCCCAAATGGATATATTGATATTTTTTAGTTCATTTGGCGGAGTAAAGCACCTTAGCTCTGAAGTTCCTGTTTGTGATTTGAAGTCTGCCGTGAAAAATGTACCGAAGCCCACATCACAGTGGCACTTCAAGTCGTCTGTATGCGAGAGGGTTATATTCACAAGGAATACAAATGGACAGGTGCGTGTGAGAGGAGAACTCCACCGCAAAAGTGACACCGGAACCGACTTGCCGATCCTAAACAGAGGAGTGACTGTAGGCAACATCGTACCTGATCACCTGCCAAACACGGTTCCTGTAAAAAGGAGCGAAACTATAAGATGGGGGATAAACTTCTATCTAAGCACTTTGTGGAAGGGTGGAAAGGCACGGCTAACCTCAACCACTTTGAAACTGTTTATTGATTCTCGATCTGAAGATGTACAGCATATCGAGTTGAACCAAGACGAAGAAAACGTTGAAAAAAATAGACTGATCTATTAATATAAATCAGCTTTACCGCTTTATTTGCAAATAAGTATTTTTTTTTCCCTTTAAGAAGTAAACAGACAATAACCTCAAATGAGTAGGTTAATATTCCTGAAGATGTATATAGCAAATTGAGGTTGTAACGACTCGGGATCCTTCGCGTCAGGAACTGATACGCATTGACATAGCACAAAGTGAACCAAGAGGAAGAAAACGTTGAAGAGATAGGCGATCTGTTTTAACTCTTGATTCACAAATTAGTATTCTTTTGATTGAATAAATACTAGTAGATTTGTACGAATAGATGGTTATACCTAACACTTATGTTTTATTTCAAAACTGCCATATACTAATGTGTGTACCTTCAAAACTGCCCCTTTCCAGCGGAACACTGCAAAACTGCCCTTTTCCAAAATATAGTTCTAATTATTATCCAAACCGTATTGTCAATATTTGTGAAATTTACCGAATTGACCCTGGTTGATATACTTTCGTACCAGGTAAAATTTCATAAAAATCTAAACATAAACAAACATACTACTGGTTTTTTTGATTTCCTCAAAAAAGTCTACTTAACCCACCTACTCATTTGTAGTTACGGCTGACATCTGTAAGTGAAGCTCATCTTATAAATTTAGTCGTTTGCAGAATAAAGGAAAAAAAAAAAGTTATTTCAAGGTATTCAATGGATATATAAATCTTTTTTGCAGGGGGGGGGGAGGAAGTAGGAATGTCTACACGTTATTCTTTCTCTTTTAGACACAATTAGTTTTTACTGGAAAATGCAAATTACTAATTGCCTCTCGGAGCTCGAGTTGATTATGGCTCGTGAAGGCAGTATGAAAAACGCTGAGAGAAAGGTATGATTTTTGAGAATCTTTAAACTATCACACCCGCCTCGGTGGCGTAGTTGGCTAACGCGCTAGTCTCGTGTTGAGCTCGACTGCCGAGGACGGGGAGATCGAGGTTCGAATCTCGGTCGGGTGAACTGAGGTTTTTTTTTCCTAAATGGTTTTCAACTCTCCCTCCACGCAAATGCGGGTTAACTTCCTCTATTACAACCTTTCCAATTCCTAATCTATTAGCGTAATTAGTACTTAAAGCGTATAACCCGAACGGGTAGTAAGACGCGGTGCTAAATATTATTATTATTATTATTATTAAATCTATCACCATGTGCATGTTCAAAAATATATTTGATTGTGATCCTCATATTGTTAATACTAGTTGATAATTTTATGAAAAATTGCAAAATTAATTTGATTTTCCTATATCTTGAAAAGGTGTTTGACTAGATCCAAAATATTATATGTGTACATCATATAAAACTGTGGTAAAAGGGATAAGAAGACAAAACTGAAATTCTGGACGGGAAACTTGATATAGTATTTTAATTAATATATGGGGGAGGGGGGTCTTAATTAGTCTCTTTAACAAGTTAGGTTTTTTTAGAACAAAGATGGGTGGGTATACGCCAAAATACAAACGTGACTAAGAATAAATTATCCACAGTAAGAGGTTAATATATTACTAGGTAGTATTAAATTAGTGTATTTATGTAGAAGTACCTTAAAAAATTATAATAGGACATGTTCAATAGTTGACATTATTTAGAACGCAATACTAACCTAATATTTATTAGTTTGGTGCTAAAAACACTTTACTCTAAAATGATTGTTTTTAATTTGATGACCTACCACTGTAGCGCTTTAATATGAAGGTAGCAGCTTTTAGTTTGAATACCACCCAGCCTTAGCACACTAATCTGTGAGCTGCAACCAAGGCCTGAGATGTAAATTAATAATCAACAACCTCTTGCAACATTTAAACCTATAGTTTTAACACCAACCACCTAAGCGCTCTAATATGTTGCCTACAAAACTACGTTTGATACCAACTTCCTTTCCGCTATAACGATGTATTTATTATAACTAGCTGAATGGACAGCTTTAGTAAGCAATTTAGAGCTGGGTGAAACAGTGATTTTACGATATCAGTAAATACACTCACTGTGATTTTAAAATATCGGTGATTTATACCAGTGATTTTTCACTGTGACTGGTATTCACAGTGTCTTGATGGACTGATATTTTTTCACTTTCCAACCATGGCCAACGCTAGTTTTAGTATTTATCTGCTGTCCGAGTAGGCGAGTACAATCGAGTATGGAGTATTTCTGAGTATTTAGTATTTATTCGAATAGTCCCATGACTAACGGTTGTAAGGAAAACTAATTACTCGGGTGTTTGGCGGATTGCAATGGAATTCGTTACTTAAAGGCCTAACATAAACTCTTCCAGTCAGCACTGTAATGATGGGTCGAGCCATCTCGTTGATTCGAGCTAGTTCACATAAACTCGCTCACTCAAAAGAGTTGTTCATATGAGTCACATCGTTCACCGCATGGCTGGCTCGCTCCCAATCCCGCCACCCCTTCGCCGTACTAGACTTGATGAGCGAGCGCTAACTAGTTCTCACAATTCCCGTTCCGAGCGTGCAAATCTGTCTCTTTCAACTTATGAATGAATTAAGTTTTATGTATAATCTATCCGAATCCTATTGTGTTTGATTCTTTAATTCTATTACTTACTCATTATACTTATACTAATTAACCTTAGCATATAACCTCTTGTGTCTAATTCACAGAATTATGTTTAAGTGATGTTAAGAAAAATTGTTAGTTTAATAGTGTAGTCAGTGCTGCTATCTAGTAACGATAGTAAGCATTTATAGTTGATTTTTCCTTGGTAGCCAACGAAGAACGACAGAAGAGTCGTGAATGACAAACACTCCTGACTCTTGCCAGAGCGGATGTACGCGAGCGAAACAGTCGTGAGCAATGGTGGCGTGAATGACTCGCTCGCGAAGTGAGTCATTCGTTCACGGGTCTCGTTCAAGACTCGTTCAATTTGAATGACTCGCTCACAAGCGACCCATCACTACGCCACTGACATTGACAATCGACTTACTGCTACCTAATCTTCAGGTTTCGTCTGGGTTTCATGTTGACTGACTAACGTACAGTCAATACAAATGTACCTATACGTTTTAAGATGTATCATACAGTTGATAAAAATAGAAATCAAAAAATACTATTTAATATTTTATGGTGAAATATAAGTAATTTGGGAAAATTAGTGGTCTAACAAACATTATGTTAAACTTGAATACTAATCTTAAATTTATTTGACGTACTATGAGAAACTCTTGTAATCGTGTAATTTATTTAGTGATATGTTTTATTACAATTAAAATTTATGTAACATTAAAAATTAACATGACATAATGGAGATTGGTTTAGAAAATGTCGTTTGGAATGCAGGTCATATATTATATGATTTTAGTGTTATTTTATTTTAAATACCGTACATCTAATAGTAGATGAACTATACATATATTATAAGCATATAAACTTTAGATTAGACTATAGGATGATTAGGAGCATCAATACATAGTAAATATTAAGGTTTATTTATGTATCTTCGGTTTTGTTACTTATTTTAATTCATTATTTGCGATTTGGGTGATAGGATCACCGAAAAAAATAATTTTTTTTTTTCATAGTCTCCCTTTAAAAAGAATCCGAAATGTGATTTAGATTTTGTTCTTAACAACAAATATTTTGTATTGAAAACATGTGTGAATGAAACATTTAAACCATTAAAAATGCTTTTACGAAGCAATCTGATACCGAGTTTGAAAAATGAGCTCTGCGAGATCAAGTGTTTTAAATAGAAATAACACGTAAAACATGCCAGTCAATAAGGTCGATTCTCAATTATCTGGTAGAAAATAAAAGAATAAGAAGGGCCGCGAAGCGAGTATTTATTCGAGTGTCTAGAAGAAGCAATACTAACTCCGTAGCTCGAGTAACTGTTGCCATCTAATGCAAGTATGGAGTATCTCCGATCACTGATATCTCAATCACCGATACTTTTGAGAACGAGTCATTTACAGTAACGGTGATCATGTGATATCGGTGAAAACACCATTCAGAGATTTATCGCTCATCTCTAGAAGCATACATGTTATAGAACAAGAAATAGTAATACAGTCTTGTGATTTATTTCTCTATATCATACAGCTCTATGGTAACAAATGTCTTAAACAAATTATAGAAATATTGTTTGAAAAGAGTCTTTTGACTATATTTTATTCAATAAATATTTAAAATTTATCGGAGCTGTTTAAAATAAATATATGAATCTGATAAAAATAAAAACATACAAATCTCAAATTAAAATCAGTTTGATTAATTTCAGACAAAACTACAATATATTCTGTAATAATCACACATTTAAATTATATTTAGAGCCTCGATCAACTTAAAGGGCTTAAAGTTCTTTGTTACATAAGTGACAGAATAAATAGGTGGATTAATATTTTTACAAGACACACTAACTTAAAAGCGAAATATACATAGCAATGTTAAAATATAGGGTTGTAATGATCAATCATTTACAAGGGGCTGGTTTGGTTGGACATGTGACGTCGCCGGGTAACCTCATGACTACCAGCTCTTCAGCCATTTATTCACCAGTAAGTAATAGGCATTTATTTAAAAATACGAGAGTTATTAGAGAATATTTATATACATAATAAATAATACATTGCTATATTGTATTTGTTACGCAGGTTTCAATATGTCAGTGTACCTACATAAATATAACAAACACAGATCTAAACATTAATTAGGAACGATTTCACACTTTATATTTTATGTCAGTGTATTTGTGAGAATATTGAATTAGATTACTTGTTTTTATAGTTTACATTATGTGTGTGGGGTGCTAAACAATAGAAGGGGCTGGTTAACATGAAAGCGGAGGAAATTTTCGGTTTCATTAGTAAGTAAATTGGAATGCCAGGCCTCCACCGTGGTTCGGATTCTTGTTAAACTGTAGGTCCTCCATTTCATCTCACAATCACCCTACCATTACACATTAGCGTACGTGTGAATAACCCGAAAGGTTAGTAAGGTGGGGTACTACTACTACTAATAATAATTTCCTTTATTATAGTGCTGGCCAACAGTCGTGAGACTCACTCAAAAAAACACAAGTACCATACAAATACATATATCTACACGAGAAAATAAGATAAACAAAAATGGTTAAAAAAAAGTTATATAATGATGAATAGTTAGAAAAAAAATGTAATTAATAATGATAAGAATAAAAATTAGCAATAATAACAAATAACTAAAGAGTAGTTAAAAGCAGTAACAATATGCACAAAAATAAATAAATGAAAAAACAGAACATTGTAAATTTAAATATTATAGGCAGAACCTCTACATGATAAATTATTGATATGAGACTTCCTTAAATAAATCTCTTGAGTTTAGCTTTTATTTTATAATAAACATCGAATTCTACAAATCTAAAATTGGCGCTATGGATACAACGACTTATAGGGCTTACCTTATAAGAGTCATCGAGAAAAAATAATTTTGGTTGTGGAAATAAAGTTTGTTATCCAGGATAACACCAAGATCATTAATATAAAGGGTGCAAACTATGTGTTCAATGCCCAATTTATAGGTAAAAATGAAAGGATTGGATTTCCTAGTAAAAGATATTGACTTGGTCTTAGCTTTATTAATAGACATTACATTTTAAAAGACCACTGTAGAATACCATTTACATAATTTTGTAAATATTTACAAGCTGCAATATATTTGATATTTTTAAATAATTTTACATCATCAGCAAAGAGTAAATAACTAGAGGAGTTCAAATATTTAGCAATGTCATCAATAAACATATTAAATAGAAGAGGAACTAAATAAATATGTGTGAATCAATTTTAATATTGAATGAACTTTCATGCAAATAGTTGCTGAACCAATTTACATATGAATGAGAGAGGCCGAAATTACCAAGTTTAGAGAGAATAATACTATGCTGATATAAGTTAAATGCCTTACTTTGGTCAAAATAAATAGCATCAATCTGACCTTGGGTAGAAACCTGAGGGGCAATATGCCCAAGAAATTCTACTAAATTAGTGACAGTAGATTTATTTTTTAGAAAGCCATGTTGATTGTCTGAAAGTTTATTTTTAAGTTGGTGGAAAGTATGCTCATGTATGATTTTCTCAAATACTTTAAAGAAAGTGTTTAAGAAATAAATTGGTCTATAATTACAAGCACTTGTTTTTGCTCCTTTTTTTTGTTTTATAAATAGGTATGGCAACAGATTGTTTCCAAATAAGAGGAAAAGTTTCATTTGACAGTGTAACGTTAAAGATATAAGCTGACAATGGGCTGAAAATGCTAGCAAAGCCTTTGACAATAAGACTTGGAATTCCATTTGTCTCGGGCCATCTAGAAGAACTCAATAGTTTTATAGCACTAGCAACATCCAAGGGTGTAATGTGGCAAGGATACAAGGGCACGCTCGTTTCAATAACAGGGCAGGGTAAGATAGGAAAGGCTGAATTATAAACGGAGTGAAAGTAGGTCCCAAACTCATCATCAATTAATAAATGATCCGCTATAATCTTGCCATTAATTTCTAGGTTAGACGGGGAAACTTTATTCACACCATTGTTCTTTTTAACAAATTTCCAAAATTCCTTGGGTTTGTATTTAATACTATTTTCAATTGAGTTCATCAAATTGGCTCTGTCTATAATCAAAGTAGTTTTAACTAATTTACGAAAATGAGATTTAAAAAAAAATAGAATGCATCATTATTTGTTAGTTTAAATTCTTTGAAAAAATTGTTTTTTTTTCCTAATATAGTATTTAAGAGGGGAAGAAAACCTATTTGGATATTTGGATGAATTATGAATGGTAATTTGAGGAATATTCGTTTTGATTTTCCTTTGGACTAAATTGGTAATATTATCTACAGCCAAATTAACATCCATAGTGGAATAAACACAAGACCAATCATCAGTGCCCAGGTCAATGTAAAGATTAATGAAATCACCCCGTGCATGGTCATATGTGGTGGGGGTGTCATTAATTTTAGTAGCAATAAGAATTAAATAACCAAATTTATTATTTATGCTTTTTAGTGAGGAATTCTCCATCTAGATATCATATTCTGAAAATTGAAAAAATTACACCTGGACACGGGAATCTAACCCAGTACTTTTGGCTCAGTACGCCAATGCTCTACCCACTGAGCTATCCAGGAGTCATCTCGTACCCAGGGTCATTATTCACTCATATTTTAAGGCAGAGTCTGTGATGGACATGCGGAAATAGTCGGCTTTAAAAGTGCTGGGTCCCGGGTTCGATTCCCGTGTCCAGGTGTCATTTTTAAATTATCTGAATATGAAACTTGAAAGAACTTTCATGTACCGTAATTATTCTTTGTATAAAAATGTAAAAAAAGATATTTATTTTGTCAACATTTAATGTTAAGAAACACTCAATTTTCAGGTTTGCATGATATTACTTCAATTGCGGCATTTACTTTCTTATCTATCAAAATGTGTTGAATACATTGTGGATTAATTATATGCTAGAATTCACAAAAGACAAACTTACACAGTGTGTGAATCACATGTCAAAACGTGTTGAATTCTTGGCATGTCCAAACGTGTTGAATTATTTACATGTCAAAACGTGTTGAATTATTCACATGTCAAAACGTGTTGAATTCTTCGCATGTCCAAACGTGTTGAATTATTCACATGTCAAAACGTGTTGAATTCTTCGCATGTCCAAACGTGTTGAAGTATTCACATGTCAAAACGTGTTGAATTATTCACATGTCAAAACGTGTTGAATTCTTCGCATGTCCAAACGTGTTGAATTATTCACATGTCAAAACGTGTTGAATTCTTCGCATGTCCAAACGTGTTGAAGTATTCACATGTCAAAACGTGTTGAATTATTCACATGTCAAAACGTGTTGAATTCTTCGCATGTCCAAACGTGTTGAATTATTCACATGTCAAAACGTGTTGAATTCTTCGCATGTCCAAACGTGTTGAAGTATTCACATGTCAAAACGTGTTGAATTATTCACATGTCAAAACGTGTTGAATTCTTCGCATGTCCAAACGTGTTGAATTATTCACATGTCAAAACGTGTTGAATTCTTCGCATGTCCAAACGTGTTGAAGTATTCACATGTCAAAACGTGTTGAATTATTCACATGTCAAAACGTGTTGAATTCTTCGCATGTCCAAACGTGTTGAATTATTCACATGTCAAAACGTGTTGAATTCTTCGCATGTCCAAACGTGTTGAAGTATTCACATGTCAAAACGTGTTGAATTATTCACATGTCCAAACGTGTTGAAGTATTTACATGTCCAAAGCTTGTTACAGTCTTTTAATAATACTGAGAAACTAATCTAATAATTTAACATCAAGCTTGAATTATGTTTTGGCCAGTTATGAGATCAAAATTTGAGTGTTTCTTAAACAACACGAAAAACTGTACGTCTTTTGTGGGTTATTATTCTGAGTAATTTCCTTAAAAGATTTCTTAGGACATTCAACCAAGTTTTACCATGTTTGTAAACTATCTCCAGATTAAATACTAACGCACTGATTGAAAGTCCTATTAGAAATAATACAAATATCATTCGCACATGATTCAATTCGAACTTCTGAAATGTACTAAAATTGATTGTCTTTTCTGTTAAAAGAGATTTTTCAAAAAACACATCATTTTTCCACTTAATATACAATCCCGCTTCCAATATTCTGCTCATTAGTGTATTCATTGTCTGTCTATATTTTGGTTCAACCGTAAATGCCTTGGGAATTACAGCTATCCTCTCTTTCATAATATGCAATTGTGGATATCCATCTTTATAAACACTTCCATCGTTCATTGCATATTCAGCCTTGGATTGGGTAGTAAGTCTACCAAACGTTTTATTCTTCATCAACATATCCAAAGGTTTTTCTGGATCGTTATAAATCAAAATGTTATCAAAAAAGAAGTCTGTAAACTCACTCTCGCTCATTTTTAATGTCTTGGGAAAGACACTATAAAACTTTTCCGACTTCACTATTAAAATAATAGAATCCTGTTGTTCTAAATCTATGTCTACTTTCAATCCAGATTCTAGGAATTGATCCAGATTATCTATATCTGGATAATAAAGTGGAGATGTTAGTAAGCTTGTCATTATCCCCAGATATGTGTTGGTCATCAACATACTCAGAAATATGCACGATATAATAAATAGTCTGTGGGAAATTTGATTAGCCGTGAACTCGTTTCCACCAGAAATGAACGTTCGAAATATTTCTAAAAACACACTCCCTGAAAAGGTCGATCCCGCCATAAATATAGGGTTCGTAAATATTTTCCACATAAGGCTTGTAAGGACGTAGTAAACCAAGTAAGTTATCCAAGTTCCTTTGTGAAACGGACGTATCAATTTGATGTGAAGGGGAATCTGGTCAGCCTTTGGGACAATCAATGTCGTGTCTTCCATTTCGTGCGGGTAGAGGAAAGAATACGCATTGTCCACATACATTGAGGAGCCGTACATTTCCAAGAAGTCGGTGGCAAGTGAAGTGCGTATTTGGTTAGGTTTCAATTTAAATGTGGCGTTCATCTGGTCAAACATCGTTTGTACACATTTGATAGAATACCCACCGATATAGTCAAAGGAAGTCTTATTGAAAGGATTTCTCTTCACGATTATTCCTGGCTCAGAGCCCTGCTCAATTATTTGTATGGTACGTCCGTGCGTGTTTAAATATTCGTTTGAATGCAATTGTTTGTTTAATTTGGACATGGAAGTAACCCCGACTATTTTACCTCCATCCAAAAATGGATCGAATGTTACCATACTAAATTCTTTACGTCTGCACCTAATATTAGTGTCACTATAATTTTGGTATAAAATAAAAATATGTTTAGCCTGTTTGATTAATTCGAGAGATTTAAACATTGCCATTAGATCAAATTTATATTCTGTAATCGTCTGAGTTAGGATAAAAATAAGACTAACACGTTCGTTATACATTCCGTAGAGTTTTTGGAGCATTTTCTCACCTTTTACCCACTCTTCCAAAAAAACAATGCACCCAATTTCGTGATCATATGATGATAGCCCAGAGAATCTATATCCGTTAAGTTGTTTCTTTTCAAAACTAAATGGCCGAGGTTGACTACCGAGAATAATTGGCAGTGAAGAATCCTGGAAAACAAGCTGGAATATTTGTGCCACTAACAGGGGTGATGTGGGCGCGTGGTTCTTCAGATATAAGTTTAGATCGAAGTGATTCACAAACACTGGAATGATCTCGTGTAGATTATTAATATTCTCCTCTCTCTCACACGATATAATATCAACAATACTGCAGTCAACATTTCTACAAATACTAATGTCCATAAAACACACTTTAGTATTGTATTCATTCCTGGAGAATATTGTTAAAATGGGTCAAACAATGAAATATTCTATTAAATCAGAAAGCTTGACAATATTATCAGTTGGAGAGGTTATTAACGGTATGTTAAATTTTTAAATATAAACAATTATGCTTAGTGTGGTTTGAATAATGTAAATGGTGTATATTTAAGATTTAATACGTAACACTTAATACGTTAAATTCCATAACAACAAATATTTAAGTTTTACTTATAATTTTAATAAACCGTAATACTATTATAATTATTTAAAATGACGAATTCAATAAAACAAACCCACAAGAGTGTATTTAACAAAATCACACTGCTCAATAGTTTCACACACGTTCGAAATACCTACTATTGTACGTTTGTGAATTATCAAACCACTAACGTTAGTAGGCCTATACCTGTGACAAGGTGGTTTAATATATAATATTACGTTATCACATTTCATGAAAGATAGTACGATAATTAGAAAACTTTTCCTCATTATGACATTGTAATTATCAATAATGTGTTTATAATGATCTTAAAAACAATGTCCATATTCAGGTAAGTTCATTCATAATTTAATTT
Source organism: Timema californicum (assembly GCA_902141385.1). Taxonomy (NCBI): domain Eukaryota; kingdom Metazoa; phylum Arthropoda; class Insecta; order Phasmatodea; family Timematidae; genus Timema; species Timema californicum. Next base: position 159 of record CABFOW010006492.1, on the reverse strand, counting down.
TTAATGAAGTTGCTCATTCAGAATTGTGACATTGTACTATAATATTTCTTATACCCTTCCAAATACGAGTGTTAACCAATGTTTCACGCTATATTATGCCATTCTACTGAAACTAGCATAATTATAATCACTATTATTAATATAAATGAAATTGAATCA
>CABFOW010006491.1:0-21635 GCA_902141385.1 Timema californicum | reverse complement strand
CCCCCCCCCCCTTCGGCCCTCAGTTATCCTTTTATAGTTATTCGGAGTGGTATCTTACTTTACTTGCCTGCCGAAATAAAGTTTTTTACTACATTGGTAAGTAATTTTAGTTTTGTAAATTTTTGACCCCCGCTTTCCACACTCACTCTTATAAAATTAATAATTTTAAAGATTCGCGCGGCTATCTGAGGCTTTTATTTACCAAATTTTAATTGTATATCTCATCTTTAAAGTTTTTTCTAATTATAGCCCTTCTATTTGTTAGAGAATCATTTTGAAATTTCCACTTTTTAGAGATTTCTGGTTATATTCAATCCTTCTACATTCCTGCAAAATTTCATTATTCCATCTTATCTATAAGTGCCTCATCTTTTCTGTAAACACTCACACACTCTTACTTTCGAACCCTATCCCAGGAGTATGGCGATTTTTATGTATTTTTTTTATTACTTGTAACACATAAATTATTTTTACCCTTGGTGAATAGGAAGGGGAAGGTTGGGCTGCCTATATACCTATTCGAGTTATATGCATACACAAATTTTGCTAACAAAATTGGAATGAGGAAAGTATACTCATATTTGATGGTAGTGCCTGAGTGTTCAAGGCTGTGGGGTATTTGTTTGGGTTTATGAACAACCTAAAAATCTTAGTTAATTAAAACGTCCGCAACGATCGTAGTTGTCCAGTCATCTCAAACGTGAACTTTTTGAACTGACTGATTGATTATATCAGCACATGACTTATAAACTAACTTAAGGTGGAGTGGAAGGGGACACGAGGAAAGGCATTTGTTTTTGCTGTTTTTATGGCAAAATTTGTTTTGGGCGAAAATATATAAAATATTGCTCCAATAGAAACATAGAGTTTAATTTTCTTCATATGTTGATATCAACAGTTCCTGAATATATGTTATGAGCATGGTGGCATTAGATAACACTTTTTAAACTAAGAAAAAGCTGTCATTAAATCCCAGAACACCCTTGACAGATATTCAAGAAATTTTGAAGTCACCATGTGAAGAAAATTAAATTATATGTTTGTACTGGAGCAATACTTTCTTTATTCTGGCAAAAAAAAAACACTTTTTACCAAGAAAACTACAAAAACAATGGATTTTTCTCACGTCCCCTTCCATCCCACCTAAAATCTAGAACAGACACAACATCCAGCCCCCGGCCGTTAATTCATCACTGTGAAAAAGGGAAACCCACATTTCACCAATGATACATTTTTCAGCTTTGCCAGGAATAGAACACGGGACCCTTAACTTAGTATATAGACACACTACTGACTGAGCTAAGGTGTTAGGCTGCTGCTTAAAAAATGTAATTTTTATGTGTAATAGTAAATATTTAATAGTTTAGAAAGCATTTAGTCGATCGTATTGAAATATTTACACGTTCATTTGTTAATAGGTTTGAAAACTGATACGTTTGTTTTCATCAGTTATAGCTTTTAAAGGAAATAAAAAATATGTAAAAATACTTTTTTCTAACATTAAAACACATTTAGAATTAGTTATGTTGAGAAAAAAAAGCGTTTTCTCAAAAATGTTCCAATAGAGATTCTCCTATGTACTTCAATATAATAGTCCAAGTATTGACGAAAACATCGCCTTCTCATATTATTCAAACATCTTAAATTTGTACCGGAAATTGTTATTCATCGCTGCTCAACCCTAATCTAAGAGCGAAGACATTGGAATATATGTTTTTGAACATGACTGGTGGTCGTGTGGTTAGGATCGGATACAAACAGTACGTGGACTATATATAGAACATGCCACTGTTGAACGAACTGCGTCTATTATCCGTGACCTCGCCACTGGCGTCTTGAGGAGTTATCTTAGATTGTGTTATTTAACCGGTATTTCCTAAACACAAGAGTTATTTCAACATACAATACATTTTCCAGGCCCAGCTTCAGTGGTCGAATGGTCTAAGACGTCACTCTTTTGTTTGACTGGCCTGCTGGTGACGGAGAGATTGAGGCTCAAATCCCGGTCGGGTCTACTGAGGGTGGTTTTCCACTCTAATTCCACGCAAATGCGGGTAGATTACCTCTAAAATTATTTCCTTCATCTTCCTAACCCCATTAGGATAATGACCATACGTATAGCCTGAACAGGTAGTAAGTTAGGGTCTAAGAGGTGGTGATGAAAAAAAACAATTTGCAAAACCAATCCCCTAGACACTTTGTGTTTTTGTGCATCGTGTCTTACTACCTGTCTGGAGTATGAATGAGGAAGGTATAAGTTAGAGTAAATGTACCCAAGTTTGCGTAGAGGTAGAGTGGAAAACCTTTTGGGAAAAATAACTTTAGTACACTCGACCGGGGATCGAATCCTAATCTCCTAGTCATCTGCAGTCCAGTTTATTGCGAGAGTGACGCCTTCTTAGGCCTTTTGACCACTGATGTGGTCCAATACATTTTGTTGACTGTATAGCAGGACAAACCCAAATACGAAAGTAAATATAACTGTCCGGAATCGAACTCGCTTCCCCTGGTCTCGAGGTCAATAACACTCCATGAGTGGATATAGCCTAGGGATAAAATCATTTGAAGGCTAATTTTGAAAGCAAACATTTTCCACCACTTTAAAAGAACACCAAAATATCCCTTAGTAAATTGCTTTTATTTTTGGACGAATATTTCAAACGTTTTGATGGCAATGCTGAGTGCCTCAGTTTACAGGGTACCCAACCCCACACGCATTAATGTGCACGTGGACAAAGACGTCAGTCTTGTGTTGTCTGGTTTAGGGAAGAGGTCTATTTTTAAATTCCAACTGGAGGCAAGTACACTATTTTTTTCCATTCACTCTCTTCTCCACACACACATGTGGGTACACTCCCACTAAACTCTGCCTTCCCTCAAACCCATTAGTGTCAATATGTGAATAACCCGGAGGGGTAGTAAGACGTGGAGGATGTAATAATCAATACTCATCACCGCTCTCAAAATGTCATGACGTGATTTGCTTATGTTGGTATCCTGATTATTTTTTTCCATCGCGTCCTGTAACCCCTCCGGCCTGTCTACATATTTACACTGATAAAATAAGGATGAGGAAGGTATATAGTTAGACCTTTTTTCGGTAGCCGCATGATCTAAGGCGTAACTCTCGTGTTAGACCGGACTGCCGATGACAGGTATATCGGGGCTTAGAACCTCAGTTGCGTGTACTGAGTTTTTTTTTTTCCTTCTTTCAAAATAGTTTCTCACTTTCCCTCCGTGCAAATGTGGGTACATTTCCTCTAAATCTAACCTTTCCCATCCCTAATTCACTATCGTAATTAGTACATATGTATAATCTGGACATGTAGTAAAACGCTGTGCTAGTAAAAAATAAAGTATATTTAGAGGATACTTACTCATATTTGCTTGGAGAGTCCATCCTTGGTAGATCCGGTCGTGATTCGAATATCAACCTCCTTTCTACTTGCCGAACAGGTCAGACAAAGCCTGCGCCTTAGCCCGAGTGCCTGCCTAGGTGGGATACTCATCATTAGGCCTAAATATGATTTTTATTTACGGCGACTGTAGGTCCGGATTCAATTCTCCGTTCAGTACAGCTGATTGCTGGGGAGGAGGCAAGAATGGGCTTGAAATTCACGAATAAGGACATTTCCCCCCTTCCTGGATGCTAAACAGCAGGGGCTACCAACCTGGAAAGGCGTGAGACACTTTCTGAGGGGGCGTGTAACAATCTGGAAATTACGCTAAAATCAGCTAAGAATTGAAGACATTATTATTTTCAATTCATTTTCCAAAGTAAGATGATTTTTTCTTGAGAGATTGATGACATAGCCTACCAGTTGTAAAACCCAATATTCAAAAACTCATAAAAACAAATTTTTGCCAACCATCACATTAATTTTAATTCAATTTATTTGAACCGTTACGCTGCCAGTGCTAAAATTGAATTCTGAATACAGAAGTGGTTAGTCTTTTTTTATTATTATTTATTTTAAATAAATAACAGGGCTGACAAACACGTGTAAAAGTAGAATAACCGGGGAAACACATGGGTTTTCTGTGCACGTACAAAACCGGAAAAATAACCAGGAGATTTAACAAAAATAACTGAAATAATACTAGAATATTTACGAATTTGCTAAAAAAATAATAATTAAGCTCTATATAATAGGCCTTCACATATACAAAAATTCACTTAAGAAATAACTTAAACAGACTGATTCGAACACATGTCTTATCTCCGCCCTCCCCCTTTTTCCTTGAAACATTGTGTTGCGTAACAGCTAAATAGATTTGCCTACCAGTGTCATATCATCCTGTTTTGTTCTAAATACCTATGAAATGATTTCATAGTCTTAAGATATAATTTTATGAAAAATTTAATTTCATTCCGCTAGATTACTATCTAAAGTCTTTCGAAAAATGGAAATTCATCTGTAAAACATAAGAAGTTTTGTATCAGTTGTTGCTGTGAAAGACTGAAACACTGAATACACGTCCAAGATATTTGCACATTGTCTAGTGCTTTATCAATTATTCGGCCCCGTGCATCTGGATAGCAACTTATGTGTCCCGTGTTCGATTCTTGGCTGGTACCATGGGTAATTTTCCCGAAAATGGAAACCATCCCAACGATCCCCAGGGTTTGGTTAGTTAGGCTTAGGCGCGTAAGAGCTTGCATCAATTACATGCCACACAACTCTGTGATACATTCGACTATAAATCGTAAATTTACACACACTATTGCACTTGGATCATTTTTGATTAAATATTAATGGAAATACGGTTAATAGATGTTCCTAGCGATGAACATTGTTGAAATATTAAATTATGTTTGGATAAAAACTTTATTGAAAAAGCCGTTTTTTGACCATTTTAGAATGCCTTCAGAGCTAAGCATTGTGCACAAATCTTCACTCTGTCATAATAGGGACATAATATATTTGTTAACAAGAAACTTTGTCTCTTTGTCCTCCATCGTCACCGCGGGAATTTTCGAGTAATCAGTCAAATACGAATGCACTGCACACATTTCTGGCAAATCTTGGTATTTTCTTTTCCCTTTTACTCCCAAACCTCGCGCGAGCCGGGAGCCGAGTTGGGCCTGCTATGATGAACGCTCTTCTCAGTCCGGATATTCACGCTAAGGGTTTAGTGAAGAGGAGGCTATACTTTAGATTAAGTGGACGCGCATCTGCGTGGAAGGAGATTGGGGAACATATAGGAAAAAGCCTTAGCCATACACAACCAGATTATAGCCCTGACATAGCCATAACGTGCAGACTATATTAGCTTGATGCCTTAGCCCACGTGCTCACTGGTGCTAGCTGTGTATTAATAGATGTATACTTTGATTTTCTTACGAGTGGACATTTTGATCACCTTTTAAAACATTCGTATATAGGCCTATATAATTATATTTTTACGGTCAACATTGTTAACATTTTACTATAGGGTCAAGATTATAACCACTTGGACCTCCTGGTTCAATTCTGGGCGATGACAACGCCAATCGGGCCCGCAGGCACTGAGCTCACCTTTTTCTGGTTTATCTAAAATTAATCCCTGTACTGTTTATAGCAGGGGTGGGCAACTCTAGTCGCCACTCATCACAAGTGGTGAATCGGCCATAAAAGTGTGGCGAATTTGAGTTTGTCATTTCTCACAGCAAAAAAAAAACTACTCGTGGAAATATATTCTGACTGACAACGTTGTCCTAACTTTAAAATCAGGCATTTCGAAATTATTGACCCAGTTTGGATCAACGTGGGTGTGTTAATTGACGTTATCTACGGTAGTATTCATAAAGTCAAAATACAGATCTCAAATTGTTGATGTCAATTTAGAGGTGAAGCTAAAAATGTGCATTGAGCTCGGATCAGATATTTAGCCAATATTTCTGCAACTCGTCAGAAAAAAAGATTGTCAAGTTTCGCATTAAAGTGTCTTACGTTTTAATTTTTTCATTATTTGCGTCTGAGGCAGTTGTTTATGAGCAGTCAAAGTGTATACATGTTTTGAATAAACGTGTTTAAACAGTGTGTGTTGTTTTAAATGTTCGATTGCTCAACCTAATGTTTCAATGTTTACAAGGTGTGGGAAATTTCACCTATCATTTGCCTCATCTGTGGCTAAATTGAAAAATATGTTGCCCTCTGGTTTGTAGCGACCAAATTTAAATTTATTAATAATACAAACACAAGCACAACACAACACAACCGCTTGTTTAATTTAAAAGAGATGAATTCATGACCTTTATATCAATAGGTAGACGCTATATCCACAGATCTCAGGGTGTTGGACCGTCCCAGCTGCCCCGATGGGAGTTGATCCGCCCCCGTCCTTTACCCCCCATGAAGTAGGCGATGGGACGCTGTATAAGACCTGTCGTGTCGTCCTACGCGCGAGGGACCCCAACGAGAGGAGTGGGCGCGACAACTGGCCGAAAACCGTGGGCGAGAGAGAAACTCCCGACACGCGCGCGCACAGGGCTCAAACTCGGCCTAAAAACATTGAACTTAGCGCGTGACCTACGCGCACAGGTTCGAACCTGGGGCTTAAGTTTTGTGAGTGACCACCATTGTTAGAGGTTCCTCAAATAGTGGCTGGGATCGAACCTAAGGCTCTGGTTCAGTTAACACTTATCACTCTTAAATACTTCACATATGGCCACGGGGTTAGAACCTGGGGCTAAAAACAAGCCACTGTTAAAGTTACCTTAAATAGGGGTTGGGTTCGAATCCTATAGTTTTAGTTTAGCGGCGTAGCCTGCGGGACCAACAGTGGAGGGTAGTTACTATATACTCCTAACACTTGTTGTACAGGAATGTTAGAAAGTCGCTTTGGTTTAGAGACATCGTTACACAAAATCATTGTAATATATAAGCTCAATACTCTACCAATTTGGCTCACACTCACCGGACCACAGGAGCAGAAGACACGTAAGCGAATCGTGTTGGTGATGAACGTTTCCTACTACTGGGGTTGCAAAGAATCATGAGCCAACAAATATGTCTGTGAGCGTGGGGCCGATTTGTTTTCTGGTCCAAGATGTTAGTCTGAAATATAAATGATATTTTTCTGCCAAACATTTCACAGTAATATAATTCCAAGGGAAAGAGATTCATTGATAAAGGTTTTGAAAATGATATTGAAATCTGCTTCGGCGGTCGCATAGTCTAAGGCGCTACTCTCGCAATAGACTCAATAGACTAGACTGCTGATAAAAGGATGAGGGTGGTTTTTCCAAAATTATATTCCACTCTCACACTATACAAATCCTGAGACACTTCTTCTAAATATAATCTTTCTAATCCCTAAAACCATTGGCGTAATAAGTAGGTACATAAGATTATAACCCGAACAGGTAGTAGTAAGACGCGGTGCTAAAATAAATAAATATATATATAAGTGCTAACAATCTGGGAACTCCTACGTTAGTGACGCGTTAATCCACCAAGCGCTGTAGTCGATACGTGAATGTGAGAAGAAAACTAATCACTGTTAATGCTTTATTAAAGTTCATTTGATAATGTTTCTGGTGCCAACGTTCTTTGGCTAAATTTTCTGAAGTGGAAGCTTTACAACTTGGGATATCTCGATTGCATTCGTTTCAGTGAAATAGTTTGAAAGTGTTTCATTTCCCACCCTTGTCTTGAAGCGGTTTTTCAGTTTGTGGTCTGTTTGTTTCAGCTGGCGTGGGTCACGGCGGCCATGGTGGGTTTGTAAGCCGCGACCGACAGAGCTGACGATGCTGGACCTTGTGAGTGCGTAGTGTGAGAGAGAGACAGAGACTACATGGCCCAGCATGGCGGACTGGCCCCTCCTCGAACGACCTTGCGGCCCGCCGTCACGAGAGTGCACAGGCCGCGACTCGCGATAGTCACGGCACCACCCCCCACCACCATCACGCTGCAGCCCCTCGCCACCGCTAGGCGGCGACAGCTGCATCCCCCGATCGAAGCGATAGTGGCAACGTCGGCAGGAAGCGGTGGCGGTGATTCGGTGACCCTGGCGACGCCCCGGCCGGATGGAGAACGAACGGTTAACGAATATGTGGAGACGCCGTTCCGGCCGGCGGCGGGCGCGGAGGCGGTGACGACGCCATTCAGTTCGAGTGTTAATGTGATCAAGAGCGCGTCGTCGGCGAGGACTAGTGTCGGACGTGTGAGGGACCCTCATTTCGAGGAGGTGCACCTGCCCATGAACAAGGGCCCGCCGTGGCCGGGCCGAGGGGCGGTGGTGAGCAAACAGCCAGGTGCTTCTGCCACCTTCAAGAAGGAGTGCGCGTCAGGGGGTCCGGGGGGCAGTGGCGAGTGTTACCGAGGATCGATCATCTGCCCGGAGTGCAGCCGGTGTCGGTGCGAGTCATGCCGTCAACCCAGGCCGCTTCCCTCAAAGTGGCTATGTAACAACAAGTGCCTCTGCTCTGCCGAGACGAGCGTGGACTACGCGTCTTGCCTGTGTTTCGTCAAGGGACTGTCCTACCATTGCGCCGGGGACCCAGATGGGGATGGGGACACGTGTGCGGACGACCCTTGTTCGTGCGGGCCGCCGGATTGTCTGGCGCGCTGGGGGTACCTGGGCCTACTCTCCGTGTTACTGCCTTGCTTGTGGTGTTACTGGCCCCTGCGGGGGTGTGCGCACCTGTGTGAACGTTGCTACGCCAGGTACAGCGGGCAGGGGTGTCGCTGCCAGCCTCCGGCCTCGGACTTGACGCCGGAGAAAAGGCTTCTTGCGTCCAGCCCGGACTTTTAACTTATACTGGACTTGGACATCATTTCATTCATGTAGAGGGCGGCGCACAAATCAGGGAAAACTAGACTTACTTGAGAAAGTCTTAACAGTTGTCGAAAGAGAAGTGTGTGCAAATGTTGTATGTCGTGCCGTGTGAATGTATCAACATATTCTTTGTTTGATTTTTTTAAATCAGTGAAGATAGACAGACAGAAAGACGGGAAATCAAGGTTTTAAAAGAAAGCGGAGTTTAAGTTATTTTTTATCCTGAAGTCATAGAAAGGAAGTTTCAGTTGTGTAGATTGGTATCTAAAGATAGGAAAGTTATTTTGGGGGTCCACATAATTAACACAAACATGCCCAAAATTTACAATAGAGACATTGGAAACTGTTTTTTTAATACCGATAGTAAAATTAACTGTGTATGGCCAGTACAAGACTTAACAAAAAATTGTACTGTTAAAGTGTTTGATATGTTGCCATAAGTTATAGATGTTTCACGTTTTTCTAAATTGTCATCGAGTCTAAAATAACTATTTGTGTTGGCCGCTTGACTATAGGAGACGTTCGTCAGCTCAATAAAGAAATAAATTTAACTTTTTTCTGTATTTTCGGCTTCATTCTAACAATTTCAGCACCTAAGGAATGTTTAATTTTGCTCAATATTGAATTCTGGAATGATGCTAATATGTAATCAATAGTACAGGCACCAAATACGTTAATTGTCATTTTGTATACGCCATATTGTTATTTAGAAAAATAATCAAATGCAATAGTAGATTTTGATCAATTATACATTATTGTAAAAACACTTGGTTTTCTTTGAAAGGTAACAGGTGGACTTTTGTTGCTTGATTCCACTATGGTGTAGCTTACAAGATAGTGCCATAGTGTAATCAGTCGTAAGACTAGTTATTACCTTTCAGAATAATTAGTAGTGTTCATAATTTCTGTAAGTTGAAATTTAATTATTCATAAATAATTGCACTTATTAGCCTGCCCAACCACCATTTTTTAGTTTTAAATGAATATAAATTTATTCTAGGCTACCTAAAACATTTAGTGTCTTTTTATTGTTTTGTAATTTCACATTTATTCAAAAATTCCTCTTTTTATAAAATAAAGTAAAATTTAGATTTTATAATATTAAATCAACTTAAGTAGTCCATGTATGGCCTTCAATATTATCTTTCCACAAGTTTGTGCTGCTGGATTGGATAACTTTCAGCAGTTTGGCTGACATTATAGCACTAACCTCTTGGGACATATTACCTTTTAGAGTCCTTTTACGATGATGCCAGCCACAAGTTGATTGGTTCGAATTAAGGGTACAAGGTAGGAGACCCGCCAAATAATAAAAGGGTTCCAAAAGGCAGCCTTTCGGCCTTGCTGACTTCACTCTTAAGGACGCTCTTTGTAACAGTTGCCAAAATGTCTGATGTTATCCAATCCATGTGACTCAAGCCTTATAAAAACTATAATTATGATACCTGTATTTATTTTGAAATGATTCTGCAATAATTGTATTTATGATTAGTTCATTTGTTATATTTAAAAGGTCCACATTAAATTCATATAATACAAAAAGTACTTGAAGCAAACATTAATTATCCCTCACCCCATGCAATTGTGTAAAATAGGTCAATTGAGCTTTACTCTTATGGGGAAAAGTAATAATCGGAATGTTATTAGCTAATTAAGAATAATTTAACTTTAAACATGTTTTTATTATTCACCAATAATAAAGCAATTGCTTCTATAGGCTATCCATAAAATAATAGTATTTTTCACTTTTAGAAGCCTACTGTGCCACAAAATAGATTGTCAATTCTTATATATTCAAAATATCCGTACAAATTTAGTGTTAGAAGTTTCTTAGGATTCTTTTCTTCTTTCCCTTTAACTTCTATGTTTTATCACTAGATGGCATTTAATAAATAATATACCATATCTTATATGATTGGATGTAGGTACACTTGAGTAAGTTCAATCTTTTCTTAAAACTTTTAATATAATTATAATGAATCATATTCTTAAATATTTTATTTGTTTTAAGTAACCATTTAAAACTTGAAAGCAGTATAATTTTTTTTTCAGGTAAACATGTTGACCAAACATGTCACTATTATAATATAGGCTAAATCAAATAATTGTTAATTATTGGCATGTTAAAATACCTCATTTGTAATTTATGATTGAAGCAGAGCTTAATTTTTTTGTCAATAAACTGTAGGACTTATTTATTAATCTATACATTCAAATATTTTGTACAAATATTAAAGTTAACTGAAAATTTATTTATTTTTTCCCTAGTATGATGTATTGCTAGGGCGAATTCCATTATTTGGCGCCTGTATCATCAACATCTTTTATTTTTTGTATATTTAATATTTGCTGACATACAATTTATTTTGTTTAAAATTTGCACAACTGAAAGCTAGCAGTCTGTTTGTAAAAGTATTAATAAGACTAAAAAAGTGATGATGTGTTTCGGATTTAACTACCCCATCTTGGCTCACCACTCCTTAACGACGGGTTTATGAGTGGAACATAGTCGCTAGGAAAGTCTTTATAACGCAGGTATGTTGGACAGAATTGGCTGTGTTGTTTACACATAGCCTCCCTGCTTTCCCTTAACCCCTTAGTACCAAGCGCTCCTTCCCCTTAATATAACAGTCTGGCAATGAGTAGTTCTGATAGGCCCTGTGATTATGTCCATCCTCGTGATGCTGCTCCATATAGTAGATTATTAATATGCACAACATTAAAAATAGCCTACACTTTTTGTTTTCTTTTTGGGTAGACATAATTTCATGGGCACTTTTTTGTCTCTACACAGGCAGTTTTAACACAAACCAATTTAATTAATAATCCAAATAACCTTGTTTTTGGACAGTTTATAAAAAAATTCATGATCACATAAATCTATTTCAATATATGTAGTTTTATATTTATGACTTTTTACCATTTTTAAATTTATTTTAAGATATTTGGTTCAAGGAATAAGCTAGAAAAATTGCTGTGTAAAAGTGAACTCTATTGACAGTGGGAAGTCTTATCTTGATTGGTCAAACCTTGATTTATGGGTAACAACATTTAAGAATAACTGTTCGTATGGTACCCACGCTTGGAAACTGTAACATTCCGTGTGTTGTTGGAAATGGCTAAAATGAAATAAGAAATATATTGTAACGTGTAAACATAATTGTGTGAATCTTTATGTCTTACATAGACTCCTTAGCAACCATTTCGTTTCACCCAGGGGCCTTGTTGCCAAGGATTGAGAAAGAGTCTGTGAACTAGAAAATGAGTTGAAACACGTCACACTTTTGGATTCTCTGATTTACAGGATTTATCAGTGGATAGGCAGAGTAAGGGCAGAAGCATGTTAGGGTTGAATGTACCTCTTTTTTACTATAAAAAATGCAACTGGTATACAAATCATTTTAAAAGAACATTTAAAAGTAATTAAATTATTCAATGTAGATTTTTACTAATTACTATTTATTAAATGTAAATGTTATTGTTATTCACTCACTCAATATCTTACCTCGCTAGTGTCAGTTGTCTCATACATTTTATCAGTGGTGGTTTGTAGGGTGTTGCAAGGTGGGAGCTACCTAAACATGACTGGTTGAAAATTATTGCTTTATCTAGGGGTTACCATCTATACCATCTACCATCTATAAAACATGAGAGCGCGGACATTTGCAAGGTGGGCGGGGTTATGGTCAAATAAATTCTAGAATTTTCTCATACAAGTATGAAAAACATATTTGGAAACTATAAAAGGTGTTTGAGTTTAACAGGTTATTAAAGTTAATTTTTTTAGGGTGGAGAGTTAAGCTATTTTAAAATCACCTTTTTTCTCCTACTTTCCAATTATCATTTCCAGGGGTGGCTCAAGGGCCGGGTGCCAAACAGCACCAACCTAACCAAACGTAGCCTGGGTGAAATAGTGGAGCTACTAAGCAAAACAATGATTCACACTTTGTTACTTTGACATGTTGGTATAGTTTTTTGTGGCAAATAAGATAGGACATGGTGCCACTTTAAAAACATTCTTTTACATCTGCCATTTTGAAAAAACTAGCAATTTTTTTTTGCAATTATCTCATAAACTCTTCATTATAGTAAAGTGTTTTGATATAAAAAATAAAGAGAAGAACAAACATGCTCTTACAGTTCTCTTTGTAATCCTATTTTTGTACAATCTAGTAGTGAAACATTTGAAGTATGATTACCATTTGTGGAGTTTTCTTTCATATAATTTGCCTATCACGCCCAGGCTACGTCATGTTTGGGGTTGCTAGGTTTGAGGATTATTTTCATATCATTCTCAGGCTATATTAGGTTTGGAGGTGTTGGTTTGGCGATTATTTTAATATTTTCCTACTATCCCCTGGTAAAACAGGGGAGGGGGTGTCAAAAAGCAATCCCACTCTGGTACAACATTTACCTCAAGTCGACCCTTATCATTTCTATTAAAATGTGTCACCAAATAATCACAAAGAGGGAGAGAACAGTTTGTGAATACATCCCCACCCGGCAACGCTCTCTGATACACCACTACTGTACTTTCACTCATATAGCAGAAGGGTCATCATAGTTCAGAATTTTTTTATGTACTTTCTGTGATTAATAAAAAAAAGCTTGTTGATATAAAACACTGTTATGTTAATATCATTTCTTAGAGATATTTATTCAATCAAGTAACATCAATCATCTGTTCAGCTTTATAATTTTTTAATTGGAATTTTAAATATTTAATTTGGATTTTCTGAAGTTCGGGCTGAAACTAACTTTGTTTTAAATTTCCTATAAACTTGTTTCACATATTTCAAATAAAATCATGATCAACTAAACCAGCAATGAACTTGAAATTAAAGTCTATTGAACTAAGCAAATAATCATTTACCCATTAAAATTGTTGATTAGTATACACTGGTTTAGTTAAATAATTTCTTACCTTTTGCATGTTTGTATGAATATGGAAATTAAATAATTTACAGAACATTGTGAGAAAATCGATTGCAAGATGACATTAATGCTGCAACCATTTTATTGGTTGTTTTTCAATAAAAACATTTCTGTGTGCCATTTTTGTAGTTGAAACCAATTTGAATTTGCTATATAAAACAAATGATTATCCAATGATTTAATACGTTCATTACATATTAAGGAGTATACTGGACTTGGTACTGAATGTAATCTTTGTTTACTTGACCTTAAACTCAATTATAAAACTTGATATGAGGTTGATAAATTCAGCCCTTAGTGAAGGTTTTTACTAGACAGCTGTGAATGTTCTTTTAATGATGAAAAATGTGAATTTCTTTTGTTAATTTATTTTATAATTTAAGTGTTTTTGTTTTACCTTTTGTTCTTAATTTTATCTGATAAAGTATGCCATTTACATAAATGCTACATTTTTTGTTTGCTTTTAGCATTCCTAAAATGTGAAGTATTTATTTAGAAATTTTGAGTGATGAGCACATCAGATTGTGAACACAGACTTTTATTTAAGATTCACATATTATTAATACATGGCATTTTTATCTTGTACAAGTTTGAATAAAAAATTTCATCAAACTTATTTTTAATTTACAATGGTTAAAGTAAAATCAACTGTAAAGATTAACATCAAAAGATAAATAATGTTAACAAGCGTTATCTTCTTAAATCTAGTCCAGTCTTATGTAAATATTTCACTGCACTTTCAATTATTGATGTGTTGTTGTTTTTATACATCATAAATATTGGTAATTTATACTACTTTTCTACATGTCTTTGATGACTTTTCTGCTGCTTGTTTGAGATGGCACATTAACTTTCTTGTGTAAACACCAATATAAAATGTTCTTCTTGGGAAATTCTGGTAGATTAATTAATTAAACAGTTAAGCTTATATTAATTTGATTTATTATTATCTTGTTTTTAGGAAAAATATATTACACTAATAATCTCATTTTATAACAAAACAATGTCTTCTTTTATGTTTTATTTATTGAGTAATAGTGCTCAATTTGACCTGTACAAATTAAACTTTTATGTGGCAGACAATTGGAAAACATATTTTTTTCATAAGGGTGTGAAACAAATTAGGGCTCTCTTGCAACTGTGCCATCCCAATTAACTATTTACCACTTGCCATAAAAATATAAAAAATAATTTTTTATGCAGTATAATCAATACTTACCTTGAATAACTTAATACATGTTTTGAGGTGTATTTGTGGGGGAAGGTAAATATTGTTTTTTACTCTCCATGATGTTTTTTGTGTCTGAATTAAATGTACAAAAATAATTTGAAAACACTTTATGATGTATTTGTTGTAAAAAAAAGAAAATGAAAAAAAGCTTATTTATTATCTTTTTCTCTGTTTATAAGGTTTCATCAACATATTATGAATTCATATAATATAATATATGAAAGTAATTCATCTCCAATTGGTTGGAAGACGATTGAGACTTTTCCAGTATTATCTAGTCTTTGACTTATTAAGTTCGCATAACAATGATTGTGTAACCACTTTTTTTTTATAGCGAATGTTGAATGATATTGTATCATAATGATGTTTAGGTGGCACACACCTGCCACTACAAAATATGCTACATTTTGTTTTTAGTGCTCATATGTGGCCGTATGTATAAAATGCAGCTTTGTATATTGTCTTGTAAATATTAAAAACAAAAAATGTAATAATAACAAAGACCAATTCATATAAGTGATTGTTATTTCACGTCCCTCAGATTTCAAAACATGTTCCTTTGTTAATATGTTTCCTATTTTACAGTGTTTTTTAAATCGTAACTTGTTTAACCTAGAGGTTTTACCATACCCAGGAGTGGTTCTTATTTTCTTTAGGTTTCTCTATGGAATTTAAGTTCAGATCCAATAGTATTCAAAAATTGTGAACTCAAATTCAATGGGTGTTTGGGGTGTTGAGTGAAGATAGTTAAAATATGTTACAAACATAATGGGCGGACGGATGCGAGATTAGATTCTACCTGGTGGTGATAATCACTTGAAGCGTCGGTTTCCCAGTAGGCCTACATGGCTGATATGATGATGGATTATCACACGTAGAACTACTATCAGTGTTAAATTAGGAGGGGGGTTAGTAGTTGATTATTTGACGAGTCTAAATTGCAAAAATATTTATAGAGAGACAGTAGCTGCTGTGGTGAACATCTACTCTGGAACTAAACACTTTGCTAACTGCGGACAAAGGCCCGCGCAAAAATTTGATAATTATATAAAATAATAAAGAATTAATACAAGAAATATCTAGTTGAGTAAACAATAATTAAATTTAAAATTTGTCAAGCGTAAAGTTTGGTGTGAAGGTGCTATATTTAAAAAAATGTGTTATTCATGCATAGTATTTACATATTCATCATGACCACAATCATGAAGTTTAAAACTGTCAGAGAAATGGTGTATTTGGCGAACGGCAGATAAATAACGTTAATTGCATCTTATTCAAACACATTTAATCAAGTCTATTTTAATTTGTTTTTGATCCATTCCATAAATTATAATATTTTGACTTTTTTAAACATCCTTATCAATTTTGATTTGTGTTTTTGGATCAGAATTGTTTTTCTCAGATTTTTTGTCCACTTAGTATTCAACACTATAAAGCTTCTTTCAATACGTTAATTTTCATTTTGGCACGTCCCACGAATTCTATTTATAAATTAATTTCCACAAAAAGAGAATAATTAACATTTAGTGTTATGTTAAGTTCTTGTGCACTATAATTGAGAGGGTGAAAGTTAATGGTCTTGACTAATAAATAAAAAAAAGTACAATGGTGAGCCATAGTTCCAACTGATTCTCAATTGATATGAGTATCATTCATTCTTACACAAAACCAGGCTAAATATCTTTGGGTCGAGAGCCCCCTCAGGTTTGTTCTGTTGCATCTGACTACCCGTTTTGTTTTTCTGCCTGTATACTAATTACTTTAATGCAGGGCTCATTTCTGTCCTACTTTTCCTATTTTTGAGGAAAAACTCATACTTTTCCTACTTTTTGGACTCCAGAAGAAAGAAACCGTTTGGTTTGTAGGTGTTGAAATGTGGATCTTCATTTTTGCTGGTAAGCTAGTAAAACAAAATTTCGCCTCATAATGTGTCACGCTGTTTGAATAAATTTGATGTATTCTCGAAAGCTTGCACAGTGTCTTTGAAATTCAATGGTTATAAAACTGTTTTGGAGGTAGTGTTATAATGAACTATTTCCAACTATAATAGGCTAAATTAAAAGACTTGTTAAGCTATCCTTGTACTGCCCCATGGAAATACTGATGTTGAGTGAGTATTCTCACAATATCAAACTATCTTACTGGCTACAGGACCTGTCTCTCTGAGGTACCCATCAGAGGCATGCAGTCTACCAAAGATGCTCTTAAACATTACAACTATCAGTGCAACGCAGTATCATTCACAAAGAATTTCATCATGAAAGCACATGGGGCCCATAAGTTGTACTTGGCTAGACTCGAAGAAGAGAAGAGAATTTGAGGATGAACGGAAGAAACAAGAGCAAGAAGATAAAGAGAAAATAAGAAAACCAAAGTGAAGAGTTTCAAGCAAATAGGAAAGTTTCTAAAAAGAAATCGCAGTAAGCTAAAGAGGAAATACAAAAAGAGAACCTGTTAGAAAAGAAGAAATCAGAAGCTAAAGTAAAAGTTCAATCTTATAAGTCATTAGTGGCAGAAGCGAACGAAAGGATTAATACTGCAATGAAAATTAATGATCAGAAAGATTTGCAAATAGTTCAAACTACGCTAAAAGCCCGGGGAAAAACAATTGGAAAAAAAGTAACTGATTTTGAGAAAGTAAGAAACAAACGAAAGCAAATTCAAAATAGGAAGACATCAATGTTGGACTACTTTTGCACAAGTCAATATTAATAAAAAATACCCCAAAAACGGGCAGAGTGATTTTTTGTTGTTGTTGCATATAACACTAATGAGTAGTGAGACGCAAGGTAGAAATTTTTTTCTTTTTATTATGATGTTTCACAGATTATATTTTAAATATATTTATTTTTAGGTGAAAGAAAGTTTATTTTAACCTATGTCATCTTTTGAAGATAAGGAACACTATTATTATTATTATTTTGTTTCAGTATCATTATTTCCTAATTTGGATTTGTAATGAAATGACAAAGTAAAATAAATACTGTACTAAAGAGAAAATAAATAAAAGAAGGGAGGGGGGCTGGAGATAAAAGGAGGATTGCAAGGGGTTGATGATGGTTGAGCATTCCTCCTTTCTTCTTTTATAAAATACTTTTTCTTATAGGCCCAATAACATAAAAACGTTATTCTTAATTAAAATGTTTTTAATTATTTATTTTATTTTGGCACTATGAAGTAAATATAGTGTTTTTAACAAATCCTACTTTTTAAAAATTAAATTGGCACTCCTACTTTTTCATAAAAAATGTCCTACTTTTCCTACGACACCCAAAATATGCCATGAGGCCTGTTTATGTGTTAGGGATTAGGAAGGCTGAGTTAAGAGGAAGTGTACTTGCATCTTCGTGAAGGCAGAGCGGGAAACTATTAAGTAAAAACCTCTTACAGTACATCCGACCGGGCTTGACCCCCTATAGCCCCATCATCATCAACCAGTCTATTACAAGAGTGACACAATAGAGGTACTAATCAATTTACGAACCCTCCAATTAAGATTGGTATGACTATCGTCTTCAATTAAAGTTCCTGGATGGCAAAGTTCAGCTAAAATTATTAATATAAGGAATCTACCTATTTTTCCAGATCAGGCCCCACAAATGAAACATATGGTCCCAACATCTTTATGGTTAGTACCTGTAAATAATCATCGTCGTGGTAAGATATGAAGTGGGTAGAGCCCTCAGTTGTGTATTAGCTTACCTACAAGTAAATACTGAAATATTGTGTTTTTACTCTCGCATCAAGCCATTCATTAATATTGTACCAAGAGTAAACAAAATAAATTGGTGTTTTAACAAATGTATTTCGGTCTATCTAAGAATGTGGGTGCTGCATACCTAGATAAAATATAATATACATATTCATTGACAAAAAATACACAGCAAAAACTTAAGAAAGAATTAAATCTGAAAACTGTTCTTCACTCATCGGTCTTGCATTCTTTCTTGTGTGTCAAAACCGTCGGTTACCTACGTAGTTAGATAACGCACTAGTTTCGTGTTGAGCTAGACCACCGAGGACGGGGAGATCTAGGTTTGAATTTCTCTCGGGGGAACTGGAGGTGGGTTTTACACTCTTCGACGCAAATGTGGGTTCACTTCCTCTATATTCAACCTTCCTATTTCTTTAGCGTAATTAGTTTTAAGGATATAGCCCGAAAGGGTAGCAAGACGCGGTGCTAAATAAATAAATAAGTTACCTACTTCTAGGTGGCAAAAGATTGGTCCACAAGAAAACCAAACTGAAAACTAAAAAATAAATACATTTTTTTTTTCATAGCCACTACATGAGATTGCCAGTAGCCTACATCCACTTAGAAGTGAACAACACATCACTTTTAAGGGAACTCTTTAAATACCGATGCCACCAGTTATAGAAGATGGGAACTAAATGTTTTTAACCATGGCCACTGGGAATATCAAATAATATTATACTCATTCATAACTAAAATGAAAATTTTTAAAGCCTAACGTGGAAATAAAAGCTATGATAGCCCTATTCTCGAGTAATAATATCTAGGAGTTATTGTAATCAATGCTGTCATCCTTGAGTGAAACAGTGTGGCATTGTGTGGTGGCTGCAGCCAGTTATTTATGTGTCCTCAGGAGTACCAAAGTGTGGTTTGTGGTGTGCCGGGCTCTGCTCTCCTCATCCAATTGAATCCAAGATATGTGACGTATAAAACACACTAACATGCTAACAAGTCATCTGTACATCATGAAAATATGACTATTTTAAGCTACTACATAGTGCAATCCATAAAGGTGAGGCTGAGTTCAGTGTAAACAAAGTATACCAATATGAAGAAACAATGATATTAATCTTTCATAACTATTATTGGTATAATTTACTGATAAATGTACAAAAAAGAAAATTACAAACAGGCTTGGCTACTAGTAATAAGCTATTATTACTGTAAGCTGTTTTATAACTTATTCAAAGTAATATTTTTCTAGAAGATGGTTAGATGAATGGAGTGAGCTTTACCCGAGGCTGTACATTGCACATGCAAGAAGCTTCCACTACGAACACAGCGTTTTTTAAATATCTCATTCCTTTTTTTCTTCCGTGTTTGGATTTTCTCTCTATTCATTCTCCCTCTACCCTCCTTTTCAAAGAAGTTGAATAAAACATGGATGAGAAATTTATTTTTGTCTGTGTGTTTTACTTCCTTCATCCCATCACCCCTCTCCTATAAATGCTTCTTTTTATGCTATAAACACAGCAGACGGAGATTCTTTATAATCTCTCCGAGTGGGGTCTTGAAATGACAGCGTTTCTTACCCCTATTCCCCCTTCAACCCTTCCCTCCTGTGTATTTGTTAACATTATGAGCCTCCAATGTGCAATGCTCTGAACTGTGATACAGAGGTTCCCGAGTCTAGCTGAGCTGAATCACGAACTATATCATGGACTCTCATCATGTAGACACAAAAATGTGAACCACGTAAGATTCAACAGCCACCAGGGGCGCTTGAGTCGGGCTTACACTACTCTTAACTAATTCTTCCATTAAACTATCTGTCCATTATGGTTTTTATTGAATTAATAAAATGAAATATATTATTTATAATAATTATAATTTATACTTAAGTAATTTTTATGTACTGTACAGTGTACATTGTTAAGGAATTCAGTGATACAGCAAAGCGCCAAAACAACCATTTATTATCTTGATGATGTTTTAAAACGTAAGATTATGGTAAATAATAAGTTGGTGGACCCAGTCAATAACCTCGTCATAGTAATTCTTGGAGGAAGGGTTTTGTCTCATGAATCCTGACCAAAGGCTTTCGAGTAAGAGAAAACAGGATCAACTGTAATCAATAACTCCTTAGTCTATTGAAGATAAAATTATAAAATTGTAGATTATTCAATTGAGGTCGATACTTCATCAATCTGATACAATAATACATCATTAATAAACGAACAAAAAATCTGAAACAGCCAATCAATAATAAATGATCAATTATACTTCAGTGTGGAAAAGAGAAAATATATATAAGTGGGTGGAAAATCTTCAATTGAATGAGAACTTAATAGGCTATTATTTAAATAACAATGTACATTTTTAGTATTTTTTTAAAAGTGATAGCTTAAGTTTTATTTTATTTTTACTGCAGGAATACCTGGTCGTAAACTTTGCCTACCTTTAAAAACTACACTATGGTGTAGCTTATAAGAAAGCTCATACCAATTTCAGTTTGGTCCTGAGTATTTTATATTTCTGCTTAAAATAAGCGTACAATCAGTTTTCAATTAAAAGTATCAGTCTTTTCGTGACAGATTACACTATGAACCTATTTTATAAGCTACGCCATAGTGAAAACGGACAAGGTAAACCTGCTACCTTTCAGGATAAATTGAGTGTAGCCTTGGTTTGCCTTGAAAGGTATCAGCAGTGACAGATTTAAGGTGTGGATGCAAAGAACGCGAATATAGGTCGGTGTTTTTGCAGTTTTTATAGCAAAATAAATCAAATCTTGTGTTCATCTATACAAATAATAGAGTTTAATTTTCAGCACATGATGACCTCAACAGCTGCTGTTGAATGATCTGTCAAGGTTAGTAATAAGGAAAGGGTCATTCTGTGACACAAAGAGCCAATTAACTCGAACAATGGGGGCCTTAATTGATTGAGGGGGGTGGGGTGAGTATGTTGGCTGTAAGCGCGGGATGACGCACTGGAGGTGGGGGATGATAT
>CABFOW010006490.1:0-31583 GCA_902141385.1 Timema californicum | reverse complement strand
ATTGTAATAAACTATGACGTGTGCAGGTTCAATGAACGTATGCAAGCTATCTAGGGAATCATCATGTCAATGACTTTTGTAAAAGTCAATATTTGTTGAAGAGAGCTCTGTTCCCGGTTAATAGTGCTTTGGTTCATAAAACGCTTCATTTTATAGGCAGATATCTCAAATTGTTGAAAGCTTTATCTTATGTCTCATTAAATATATCACAAGCCGTCCAGCAGTCAGAAATATCTCTTGAATTTTAATAAATGCGTATCAAAACGCTTAATCTAAATATTCGACACTTTTTTTTTCTAAATAAAGTTCAAAATACTTCCAATACGATATTAATTAATTAATAACCATGATTAGGATAGTAATAAAACTAAAAGCAATTATTATTGTTGCCATTATTAATGCCTGCAAGGTCCACTGAATCTTTTAAACCGACGGCAAGTTTTGTATTCTGAAAACACTTTCAACTTCACTATACACTTTCTTTTGGCAATGTATGAGTATTTAACTGTGAACATAATATTATTAATTTGTAACTAATATTTTCCATGGGTGTCTTTGGTGGAGGGGTTTTACAGGGAGGACCGGCTTCATTCCCCCCTCCTCCTAATCTGCTCAAATAGAAACTGTTAAACCCTTTTCATTCAGAAGAAACATGTATAGAATTAATTCTGCTATCATACAATTAGCGCTATTAATTCCGTACGAAATAATTTTCTAATTTAAAGTGAAAATGGGTTCTTTCTGATCCTCGCCCCATCCTCCCATCCTAATTTGTTAGTGACGCTTATGACATCTTCTGCCTTTTAAAAAGAATTGAAATTATCTGCTTTCGAATATAATCAACTCCTATGAGAAATGCTTTTTTTTTTAGCCTCAAATGTCGTGTTTTTCTTGTTCAGGATTGTCGACGATTAGCATGCCAAGTTGGCACGGATGGAAGCTAGCTTGTCTTGGATGTATTTCTTCTTTAAAAAAACAACTCGTGCGTAATTGATACGCTACGCCTCGTCAAGGTTGAATCCGTTAGCTACATCTCTCCTTACCAGCCCAGAAATGTTGACCAAGTGTGTTGCCGCATTAATCCCCACAGGAGAAGGAAGGGCTGCTATCTAAAGTGCACTAGACCTAACCTGACCCAACCTAATTTCTAAAGTGCCCAACAAGGTGCGTTACAAATACATTATAAGGTTCGCTTATAATTTATTTTTGAGGGATCGCTTTGGTTTTGATTGAAATGGGTACAATGTAAGCTTTTGTTGATAACCGTTAGGGCCCTGCTCCACATTTCTTTTACCCTGAAAGATAGCAAGCTTTCCTTGCACGTATTTACTATTGTGTAGCTTATAATCTGTCAAGGAAAGACTCCTACCTTTCATGACAAATGAAGTGTACATTTGGAAATTGAGTGCAAATCAACGCGGTGGTTTCATGCAGACGATGGGATATACAGATCATATGGATGATTTTCTAAACAAGAGCTTAGAAGAATTAATTATTGTGACTAGACATTTGTAGCAAGTATTTTTAAACTTTTTTTGTGTGTTTTTATTACGAACTTCGTCCTTGTTTGCTGCAGTCACTATAGTTGTGGCAGTTTTATATCCAAGTGTGTGACTATAGGCATCAAATTTTAAACAAGATCTTTTTGTTTTTACTTTTGCGTCAAATCTCGTAAAAACTCTCCAACCTCCTCGAACTCGAAATGCTTAAAGTTTAAAACTTTTTGCCAAACGTGGCCAGTTTTGGATATGAAGAAACCGAAGCAGCTTTTTACAGTAGCCCCATGACTTCTTTGGTGCTGATTGACAGCTCACAGCTGACTTCTGACAGTCAACATTTAGCTATATACCTAAATTTTGACCGTCAGAAGTGACAGCTGCTAAACTTCATATGGTTCGGGGTAGGGATACATAATTTGGTCTGGTATCTTTTCAAAGCTGTCAGTCAGCACCAAAGAAGTCATGGGGCTACTATACCATAGTAATATTTTCACATTAAAAACTGCACCAACATTATAGTGGTTTTAACAAATCTTTATAAACGCATCGTTCCGGGTGCATACAAACGCGTCCAAACAAAAAGACTACAGAAAAACGTATGCTAAGTTTTTTTTGCACGCTCATTCGGGCTAACCGCACTTATAGTTACACGTATGGGTGATTAATTGTAAATGTACCACCATTTTCATGAAGTTAACAGTTGGAAGTGACTTAGGACAAACTGCCCTAGGTGCCGCTTGTTGGGAATCGAAACCTCGACCTCCCTATTCACTGGTAAGCCAGACCTAGACGAGCTCTACATTAATTTTTAGTCCGTGCACCCACCGATGTGAGTGATAAATATTTTTTACTGTGGCAACTATCGAATGATTTAGCTTATCTCTTACTTGCATTAACCGCAGCTATCCTATGTTGTATCTTATCACAGGTTTTATTAAAAGGGTGGGAGGGGTAAATTAGTCCTACCTAAATATAGCACCGGTAGAGGTGATATCAATGATATCCACACATCCATCACAGACTCCGCCTTGAGCTATGAGTGAAGAATTATCCTAAGCCCGGGGTGAACCTGGGATATTTCAAACCAAAGATCCCGTGTCCATGTATTATTTTTCAATCTACTTGAATATGACCCGCCTCGGTGGCGTAGTTGGCTAACGCGCTTGTCGTGTTGAGCTCGACTGCTGAGGACGGGGAGATCGAGGTTCGAATCTCGGTCGGGTGAACTGGGGCAGGTTTTTCCTAAATGGTTTTCCACTCTCCCTCCACGCAAATGCGGGTTCACTTCCTCTAATTCAACCTTCCCAATTCCTAATCCATTAGCGTAATTAGTACTTAAAGCGTATAACACGAACGGGTAGTAAGACGTGGTGCTAAATATTATTATTATTATTATTAATTGAATATGATTCTGATTTGGCTGAATTTTTAATTATTATATTCATACATCCTCAAGTTTCGCCTTTCATATAGGGGCTATACTTAATTGTATAGCGTTGCTTTTTTCCATAGCTGCAAAATTTGACAAACTGTTTACAAATATTGAGATTGTTCTTATGAGTAAATAAGAGTATATTGGACAACTACATGCAGGTTGAGTTAAATTCAGATTTAAATTAGTGAATTAATATTATATAAGATTGAAGTGACGGCTTGACGAACAACACCTCCCTCCACCCTAAGGATTTTTAGGGTTAGGTTAAGATCTATTCTCATCCCTTGGTCCTCCCCCCCCCCATTTTCCCACGCTCATAATATTGCTGCGTCTGTCAAAAGTATCTCTATTTTGTTTTCTCACTCGGAATTTAAATAATTATTACCTGATTTTTCAGCTTCATCTTCAGTTTGTGTGCATTCTATGTGTCGAAAGTTTTTAATAAATATTCCGTGAAATCTAAGGTTTTCGCTCCAGGTTTCAACATCGTGTCAGTTAACAGCTGTGCTTTTTATATTATTTCGTTTTCATACTTTCTGTTCTTCAAGAGTTTTTGTTTTCACTCACAGAGAATGAAGCAGGTATTTACGAGTACATACAAAGAACAGGATGTGTATATTTGTCACTATTCAATAAATATGAAGTTTGAAACAACATCTCAACGTTTAAAATAAATTATTATTATTATTATTATTATTANTTATTATTATTATTATTATTATTATTATTATTATTAGCACCGCGTCTTACTACCCGTTCGGGTTATACGCACTTACGCTAATGTGTAATGGTAGGGTGATTGTGAGATGAAATGGAGGACCTACAGTTTAACGTGGAATCCAACTACGGTGGAGGCCTGGCATTCCTCACATTCACAAGATGTCTTGTCAGAGGTGAAGGAAGAGTTTGATAATCAGATAAATTTATGCCGGGACCGGGGATTGAACCCCGGCTGCCAGCATAGAAGTCTGACACCTTACCCCTAGACCGCCAGGTCACCTACTTTAAAATAAATATTTACACACACAACATATTATAAAATACACCATCCTGTGCCAATCGTCTTCAGCCAGTTGATTTCTAGAATTATTTTTTTTAATATCCTTAAAACGAAATATTAGAAAGAAATGGTGTTCCCTAAAATAAAACGCGAGAAAACAAAAAAGTTTTTGAATATTGTTAGCTATCAAACGGACTGGGCTAATTTATATTTAAATCTTTTTAAAAGTACCCCGCGTTTCCCGAGAGAAATGTATTAAGTTTAGTGACTGTTCAGGAAAGATAACATTAAAGCTGGTGACCTGTTGGTCTAGTGGTAGGGTGTCGGACTTCCTTGCTGGGGTGCGGGGTTCAATCCTCGGTTCCGGCAAAGATTTAGCTAATTACCAAACCCTTCCTTCACCTCTGACAAGACGTGTATTAATCACAACTCGTAAATGTGTGGAATGCCAGGCCTACACCGTGGTTCGGATTCCACGCTAAACTGTAGGTCTTCCATTTCATCTCACAATCACCCTACTATTACACATTAGCGCAAGTGCATATAACCCGAACGGGTAGTAAGACACGGTGCTAATATTAATAATAATAATTTAGTTTTCCGGGCGATTGTCTCAATTTTAGAGGTAATCTGCCCGTATTTATGTGGAAGAAGAGCGGGGAACCATTTAGGGGGGAAAACTCATTAGATCCGATCGGGACTTTAACCCTAATCTTCTCGTCATTAGAAGGATAGTCTAACACTAGAGTGACGCTTTAAGACCATTTTCCCACTGAAGTGGGTTAAAAATATTCAATATTTATAACAACTAACGTTATTGGTTTCAATTTAAGTGCAATTTTTAATGGTCTTATTTAGCGTAATTCTCAAAGCAATCTAAAATATATAGGCCAATGGTTACCAAACTTTTTATTTTGGTGAACCAATTTTTAGAACTACATACTTTCGTGGCCCATCTTACGCTTATGGACATGAGGGGGTGTGGGGTTATTTTTTAATTCAGTTAATATTTTACTGTTTAAAAAATATTATTGAGTATAATTTAGCGAAAAAATATATTTCTCATAATGAGGCTTGTGTTAAAGGTATACTTGTATTTTGTTTTTATTATTATTATTATTATTAATTAGCACCGCGTCTTACTACCCGTTTGGGTTATACGCTTTAAGTAATAATTACGCTAATGTATTAGGAATTGGGAAGGTTGAATTAGAGAAAGTGAACCCGCATTTGCGTGGAGGGAGAGTGAAAAACCATTTAGGAAACCCCCCCTCCCCAGTTCACCCGACCGAGATTCGAATCTTGATCTCCCCGTCCTCAGCAGTCGAGCTCTTCACGACTAGCGCGTTAGCTAACTACGCCACCGAGGCGGGTTTGTTTTTGTTAATGACGTCATTGACTTCCACAGCACAGGCACGAACATGAAACCCGATTCCTGTAACAGACTATTATGGCTGATCTTTTTAATCTTTTTAGTCTTTTTTCTGTTTCAATAGTTTAACTTTCTAATTATTTAATTATTTTCTGTTTTCAAACCTTATAGTAAAAAATAATTTAAAAAAAACCTTTTCGCAGCCTACAGTTTGGAGACCACTGGAATATAAAAACAAAACTCTAGCCGTGTTTATTACTAAGTTTGCAACTCTCAACGCACAAGTGTAATGCGGGTTGCGTGACAAACTAGTTTTCTGACTGTATTTTGGTGGTACTCTCGATTTGAGGGGGGTGTCTGTGGTCGATTCTGCCAATGTTTGTATTTTTAATCTCTATTGCTTCAGGCAGTGTCATCGCTAGAGCAAATAAAAAATCCTACGCATGTAAAAGTTTAAGAGAATTAACTAGAAGGAAAGAACATCCATACTAGCACCTTCAAAAAATAAAATTCTACCACAGTAAAATCATTCATGTTAGATTAGGTCAAAAGCTTTTAGTTTCACTTCTACCACACTTTTCTCAACTCATTTGGATAATGGAATGGACCAATAACCATGAAGGATTCCAGCACACCTGATCCTGTCTCTCCCTCTTCATCCCCCAACTTATTTTTACAAATTTTAGGACTAATGGCCATGCGAATTTTCATGTGTGCGTTTGTGTGTGTTCGTAGTTTTTTTGTCATGTTATCAAAATACTAAAATCGATACTTTTGGTAGATGTTTCGTCGCGATAACGGATTTAATGACGTGACCTTGTCGTTGGTCAAGAACGTTGAGTTTATCAACTACTTAGGAGAAAGGACGAGTTCTTGTTGTGATTGGAAGGAATTTTATCTTCCCGTAACGTTAAAGTAGACAAGTAACGGGTGATCTGGAGTACGCGGGTAAGATAAGTTTTTTTATTTTTAATCAGTAAATTGAATTCAAAGTTTATTGACGACTCTACTTCAAGGAAAGAGAATTTTATAGGTAATGCACCCGTGCAGAAAACACTCTTAAGTGTTTTTCTATATGCAATGTATCAACGTCAAACGTATCAGGGCCGAGTTTCAAACCTACACCCCCTTGTCCAACTCATTCTCCGGACAGGTAGGAGAAGTGCGATGCGGTTGCCTCAATTGAGCTTAAGAGCTTGTAATACTGATTGACAGAGCGTAGCGAGGCTTTGTTTTAACTTTCTCATTTAAAATTTCTTCTGTCTGTTCCGCAATTACTGCCAAATGCATGGAACACTTTTAACGAAGTTTGGCAGGGACATTCTTTGAACTTCGAACATATTATGTACATAGTTTTTCAATCTGGTTATCCATTTCAATATGGTGGCCTCTCAAATGGTTTTTAGTTTAATAACTAATTTCAAATTATTTTAAATTAAAATTCACCCGCCTCGGTGGCGTAGTTGGCTAACGCGCTAGTCTTGTTGAGCTCGGCTGACAAGGACGGGGAGATCGAGGTTCAAATCTCGGTCGGGTAAACTGAGGGAGTTTTTTATAAATGGCTTTCCACTCTCCCTCCACGCCAGTGCGGTTCTACTTCTTCTAAATTCAACCTTTACACTTCCTAATCCATTAGCGTAGTTAGTACTTAAAGCGTACAAACCGAACGGGTAGTAAGACGTGGTGCTAAATAAATAAAAATAATAATTTAAAATTCTAAGCAATCGATAAAGTAACTAGGGCGTAATTTTGTTAAATTTAGGCATGCATTGCAAATCTATCGTCTTAAGCCGCGTGAACAGCTGTTATCTATGATTAATCTATTTTTGAGTATACTGTTTTTTTTATTTTCTGTCTGATTTGATCACCAAGGAAAAATACTCCCTTCAAATCAATGGAGAAAATATAGGAAATAGTTCAATTTGAAATCTAAAGAGAAATGTTAAGACGTTAATTTACGATAAGAACATGACAAAATTCTTAACACGATGATGCACTTACCATTTTTTGATTGAGGGAAGCGAGATCTTCTCTTCACAGAACTACTAATAATCTTATGAAAGAACATTCCTTTCAGAT
This sequence comes from Timema californicum, assembly GCA_902141385.1. Lineage (NCBI taxonomy): Eukaryota > Metazoa > Arthropoda > Insecta > Phasmatodea > Timematidae > Timema > Timema californicum. The sequence goes on along the minus strand of CABFOW010006490.1, from coordinate 24,198 downwards.
TAGTTTCCGTAAATTACTGACCATTTCTAGGCCCCCCCGCTGTCTCCCCCTCCCCCTGTGTTCCCGTAGTTGGTAAGTTGTTGGGAGCGGACATAATGTTTCGACCTCGGAAGTCGACCTTACACAAATTGGCTTTTAACGGCCGCCTTTCACGTCTGATGGCATCATGGTGAAAGTTGAGCCGGGGTGGTAACAGTTCGTTGGGTTTATTTAGTCGGAAGATCAACTAAGTGGTTCCATAAAAAAAAACATAACTATGGTTTTTCTAGGCCAGTTCATTTATATGAGTGAATCAACAATATTCAGTGGTGTAGAGAATTCATACCACGCTTAAGACTGAAATATGTGAACACGTGGTAAGAAGAGCTACTTAAAAAAACCGAGGGATTACATTGAATGTTAACACGAATTTTATCAAGGGCTACGTTGAGTACAGTCCGTTAACACTGAAAGCTAGCAGCAATCCTCCCTCGACTGAATACACTATGGACCTGTCTTGTATTTATCAAAGGCTATGTTGAAGTACAGTCCGTTAACACTGAAAGACATCAGTATTACCTTGGCAGATTACACTATGGTCTTAGTTTGTATTCATCAAGGGGCTACGTTTAAGTACTGTCCTTTTACACTGAAAGACAGCAGTCTTACCTTGGCAGATTACACTATGGTCTGAACTTGAATTTAACAAAGGCTACGCTGACGTGCAGTATAGATAGTGATAGAACTGGGTGAACACACAAATCACAGCCGATTTTTCTTATGCCTGTGAAATAACTGGAAAATAAAATATAATTTTAAAATTTAATGGAATATTTGTGGATTTTTAATATTAAACAGCAACCTTTAAGATTAGTACTTTGCGTCGAAGAAATAAGCACTTTAATTTGAATATATATCTTATCTTCCCCACCCCTCTTTTTCTCCTTGAAGCATAGGCGTGTATTTCTCAATCAAGGTCAAATCATTTTACTATAAACATTAATGGCGTCACTTCACAACAGTCACTTTTATGATTATTTATTTGGCATTTCCTCTTTACTATCCTTATACAATTTGTGTGTAAGTATACTAATTACGCTACTGTGATAGAGATAAGAAAGGTTTAATATTTGAGAAAGTGTTCCCGCATTTTCGCGGAAAGGAGAGTGGAAAATTATTTAGGGAAACCCGCTCTCACTACACCCGACCGGGGTTCTAACCCTGATCCCCCATCATCACAGAGAATATATATTACTAGGGGGATGCCTTAGAACAAGGGTGAGTAGAGGTCCGCCATCACTCCCCTTAGAACTTAAATTACACATTTATTAGAATTTTAGTCATAGTACTTTTAAACACAATCTTAAAACTAGTTTTATTTAATTAAAAAAACGGATGGTGTACCGCCAATTTCAGCACCTTATTATTCAGTGTGCCGCCGTGAGTTTAAAAAAGTTGAAAATCGCTGCCGCAGACCATTCGACCACCGAAGAGTGTGATTCTTTTTTATTATCTTTACTACCTGTTCAGGCTATACGCATATATGGTAATTACTCTAATGAGGTAGGTTTGAGGAGGTAAGCATTTTAGAGGTAATCTACCCGAATTTGCCTAGAAGTTCGAACACGAATTTCACCATAATATGGCCAGTTTAGCACGTGAGTGAAACCTTAAATTATTCGACCACTGAAGTGCGTGAAATTTAATATAACTCTTCAAAACTATGCTTTAAACCAGTGGTATGTTAATCACTTTTCCAAAGTGATTAAGATAATTATTTCTTGCAATATTGGCAAAACTAATCACCATTTTTAATAAATTCGGTGACCAACCGAAAGAGTACATGTACGACGTACGTGTTTATTTTCAAACTCGCAAGCCTCGGATTCATCTTCAACTCTCCTCTCACCCTCCTCCTAAACCAAAAGCTCCCAAAATTTTTAGATCAAAGTAGCCCTTGCATAAAAAATTGCCCCACCGACGTATTTGCGCGCAGGAAGAAAACGCTTCCGGGAAAAAAACCACGCGTAAAAAATTGCCCCAGACCTTCACTAATAATGTTTGGTCTACAAACCTCGCACAGTTGACGATGATCTAACCTAACCTAACTTGACCTAACCATTTTATTTGTGTAGGCTGTTTTCTGTATGAGCATATTTCCGTGTGGGCTTTTTCTGTTTGCACTTTTTTTCCTGTGCGCATATTACAGGTCAATGGGTTTTTTCTGTTCTTAATTTTTATGTGGGTTTTTATCGCTTTCGTTTTTTATCGGTCACCGAAAAAATACATGCGAGAACCCTCATACCATTTCTTACACTAATATTATGAACATTCAATAGCGACAGTAGGCCTAAGCTCTTACCATTAGAAAAGTATACATCAAACGTAAGATCTTACACATGTTCTGGTTTCACATTTGGCAAATGTCCTTTGTTCATATTTGAAAATCTTTTCAATCATAATAAACTGATTATATTTTAAAGCGTGAAAAAGAAATAGAATTTCCTCGCCGATCTTTAGATAACTGATGGTGCCCAAAGGCTCCGTGGAGCACAGTTTGAAAGATGCTGCCTTAAGCTTACATTGCGGCCACGTGGAACACCACCGAATTTTCATTTCTGACTCTCATAAAAACTAAACAGCATTGTCCACTTAACGTGGAAAGCGATTTGCAAATCGCGTTGTCGAACATCAAACCCAATTCAAGAGCTGAGGAACCAAAATAGTGCCAACCATCACTATAATCTTCAGTAATTTTTGTCTATCAGTATCCTGCCAGTGTCAATTGATTTTGTATAGAATAAAGATCAGAAAGCATTTAAATATGTTTTTTAAATAAATATTTTAAAAAAACGGGTGGACTTGGAAATTTGATATCTACCAAAGAGGACGTCAGCTGAAAAAGGTTGGGAACTTCTGCTCTAAAATGTCAGGGGAAAATTTTAATTCCTTGTGTAAAATACAAAGAATTTAAGATAAAGAGAATAGTGGCAACCCTGATTGGGTGGGTAGGGAGCGCCTATAGCTTCATGGGAACCATGACCCTAAGACGTGTGGGTGCGCTCTGTCAACTTGTTTTATAAACTAGTGGGATTGTCAGGGTGCGATGGGTGAGTCAACCCCCCAGACCATCATCGGGCGTGACTAAAGACCCGAGTATACGCCGCCGACCGCAAACTTGTCTGCCGCGTTTAGTCACGCTGTTTTGGTGTTTTGATAGTCGCCTTCGTGTCCCGGATGTTTTAGACTTTGTAACAGTTCGTTCGTTCGTTCGTCACTTTCTATTGCCGTGCTGCTGTCATTTGAAGTGTTGTTTGGGATTAAAGACATGTCACCCGCATCGGAGGTTGCTTGGTCTAATACGCGTCACTCTCACAATATACTGGACTGCTTGTGACGGGGAAAATCGGGCGTTCGAAAACCACTCGGACTTACTGAGGGTGGGTTTTCTCCACATGACTCCCCACAATCTCTCTATTCAAATTCAGGTACTAGTCATCTCAAATGTTACCTTCTCTTTGTCTATTCCACTAATGGTAATTAAGAAATTGCCGCGCTGACGTCCAGCTCTAACGCAATATTTGATTCAACGATGCGTTTTTTTTTTGTTTGTTTTTTTCAAAATATGGTTCACGCCAAAATAGAGCGATAAATTCCAATAGTTTTTATTAGTAAAATAAATGGTACGGAACTCCGCACGGACTGACTGTCTCGCTCTATTGTTTGAAAATGGAGATATTTACTCAAAACAAGTAATATATGTGAAACGAAATAATATACACTAGCAAACCCAAGCATAAATCGCACTAAACTTATGTAAAACTTTTTTTTAGTCCTGGTTTTAAATTTTATGATTTTGTTTTTAAAGAATTAACGTCCTCATTTGTATGTTTGGACCGATAAAAAAAAGATCAATGTTGGGTCCACAAGGGTCAACACTTCGTATATAAATTTCAATTTCCGGTTAAAATTTTCGACATTTTATTAGGTGTTGCAAATCATCATGCCATCGCATTGCTATTAAATTACTCATTTATAAATTCTGATCAATAAAAAATGTAAATATTGACTATTGAGTCTAAAATGGATATAGATCATTGTTGTACAAACATTTCTCCTAAGGGGTTTAAGGAAAAACATCAACTCTTAGATACTTACTTATATTTAATTACTCTATGGCATTGGAGAATTATCGCGTTAAGACTTAAGTAGTATAAGTTTACAACTAAAGCTCTCAAAATTGTATTAATATATTTGCCAATATCGCAGAAACTTTTGTTTTTATAAAAATATATTTCATATAAAAGTGTTTTTTTTATAGTACTACAATTTTGCAATGATAAGTTATTTAGTATCTCAAATAGTTGTGGAGATACGGAATTTTCTGCTTTTGTAAAGTACTCTAAAATTAATTTTCACGGTAAAATGAAAATAGCCAATTTATTTATAATCTTAATCAACACCTAGATACGAATTTTAATCAAAATCGTTAGTCGATTTTGAGAAAATCGATTTTTTCTCTTTTCGCCCTTTCTTGAACTACTCTTAATTTTAAGTTTAAACAGACACACAGACAGACGTCATTGCAAAGACCACTTTTTAGGGTTTGGGGGTCGACATCCATCAACATTTCAGATTAGATTTTCTTTTGCGGTCGCAATACTTTTACCTTTTGTGTTCGAAAAGTTAATATATATATATTTATCTACGTATAGCTTGAAAGTTATTGGTTTTATAAAAATATACTTCTTATAAAATATTTGTATTATAAAGAGACAGTAATTTCATATCTCAAATAGCCTAGGAGATGATATATAAAAAAGATAATTTACGCATCAGACCGGAGCCCTTAAATACATTTTGCCGAAATATTGAGAGAAGCCATTTTGTTTGTAATATTTATAAATGTTAAGAAATGAAATTTAATTAAAAATTTTATAGCCGATTTTGAGAAAATCAATTTTTTTCTCTTTTTGCCCTTCAGTAAACTACCCTTAATTTTAGGGTTAGTTACCCAATTCCAAAAAAAAAACCTCGGGGAAACCCTATGAAAACCCTAGATGCCAAGTTTTGCCAGATCGGTAAAAGAGTTTAGGCTCAAGTTGGAGGTACAAACAGACAGACGGAAAGTCAAAAACACTTTTTTGGATTCGGGGGTCATGAAACGTCAAGATTCATCAAAATCTTGAGTTCGATTTTTTTGACTTCACAATACTTTCTCTACCTGTAAGATAGCAAGAAAGTAAAAATGTGGGAAAATATGACGTTGGCTCATTTCCAAATACTTTTTAACCATATTTGCCGAGCTATGAGTCTTAATGAAAAAAAGGCTCTAGATTTAGCCTTCCTCTAACAAATAAATTAATTTTTTAATAGGCCCATAACATACATTTTTAAGATATTTGACGACTAGCAGCGAGTTTTCCACTTCACCTTGAGATAAAAAGTTTCGTGGTTTTCCTTTCCCTCTCATTAACATTACAAAGGCTGGTTGTAGGTGAAAGGCTAGAGGTATTATAAGCTTAGGGAGAATATAATAGTACTCTAGTTCCCTAAGAGATGTGATGAACTTTAACGGAACAGCTCGCGCTGATGAGGCGGAAATCCTGTGATTGGCTTAAAGCTCGTCACGTGACCCCGTTTCCGTTCTGCGCTTATTTTTCGGCGAACGTTTGGATCGACAGTAAAATGGCACACAAACTATTTTTAAGCCTTGTGACTTTACAGCGATTTATATTGTTTCGCTGACAGAGGCGGTCGTCATAAGATACGGTTGTGGTGGGGGAAGGGAAGAGGGGAGAAAGGATAAATATTACGGTGCACCGTAAATACTTTTTCACTCTTATTATCTAAATTAAACTTTTAATTCGTAAGATATGTGAAATAGAACAACATTGCTATAGAAAATAATAAGGGGGGAGGGGGGAGAGGAAGAAAACATCTTCCCTTGAGTCCAAGTGGTGGACAAGTTGCTCGTCTACCAAAACTCTCCCGTCATCGTAAAGGTTTTGAAGGTTGCGCGTGTTCGGTTGCCTGTTCAAGTCTCTCTCTCTCTCTCTCTCATCTATACCCCACTAGGTTCGTCTCTACGCTTATGTAAAACATGTCATGGGATCGGTCACCAAATCTCTGGCTATCGACCAATCTCTCTCTCTCTCTTAAAATAAATCCCTGATATAATCTATCAAAACGCCAGTCTTTCCAACAACGACAAGATAATTCAACTTTTGGAACAGACTTTATCTTTTATTTTTTGAGATCAGTTCGTTTTGGTGAGAGAGAAGGTTTTTTTGGCAACCACTTGTACACACCGTTCATTCTGAGAGCACCCTTTACTTAACTGATTACACTCTGGAGTAGCTTTTAATATAGAGGACCGTTGTGTGATCAGTAAAGGTAAGACTTCTATCATTCAACGTTAACAAAGTGTTGAGGATTATTTATTATAAAATATAATCGCGCTTCGGTGGTAAAATGTTCTAAGGCGTCACTCTTGTAATAGACTTGACTGCCGATGACAAGGAGATCGGGGTTAGAATTCCGGTCGGGTGTACTAGGTTTTTTTTATTAAATGATTTTCCACTCTCCCTTCCCAAAAATGCTAGTACAACTCCTTTGAATTGAACCCCCCCTAATACTTAACCCCTCTTGTGCAATTAGTACATATGCGTACAAACCGAACGGGTAGTAAGACGCGATGCTAATAACAATATTTGAAAACATAAAATTAATTATATTATTATTTATTTAGCACGGCGTCTTACCACCCGTTCGTTTAAGTACTAATTACGCTAATGGATTAGGAATTGGGAAGGTTGAATTAGAGGAAGTGAACCCGCATTTGCGTGGAGGGAGAGGGGAAAGTTATTTAGGTAAAACCACCCCCATGTTCACCCGACCGAGACTCGAACCTCGATCTCCCCGTCCTCAGCAGTCGAGATCAACACAACTAGCGCGTTAGCCAACTACGCCACCGAGGCGGCTGTATTAATATGTATTAACTTCGCATGTTTATAAGAGGTTATCTTAAATACTATAGGTATTACGGATGGGAACGGTAATTTAGAGTTAATGCACCCACATTAGCGTGTATATTGAGGATGGTAAAACCACGGTTATAACTTACATACATACCCCCTCCATTCACCAGTTCACCACGAGTAACATCGACAGGCAAATCGGTCTCCCCGCATAAATGAAATCGAACCACTACGCCAGGAAATGTTTAATACGAATCGTTTCCACCGGTTGTGACCAAATTTCGATCTCTAGGTGGGTGACCTGGTGGTATAGGGGTAAGGTGTCAGACTTCTATGCTGGCGGCCGGGGTTCAATCCTCGGTCCCGGCAAAGATTTATCTGATTACCAAACCCTTCCTTCACCTCTGACAAGATATCTTGTGAATGTGGGGAATGCCAGGTCTCCACCGTGGTTCGGATTCCACGTTAAACTGTAGGTCCTTCATTTCATCTCCCAATCACCCTAGCATTACACATTAGCGTAAGTGCGTATAACCCGAACGGGTAGTGAGATGCGGTGCTAATAATAATAATAATAATAATAATAATAAAGATCTCTAGGTAATAAAGTTCGAACCAAATTTATTATCTTCGTGTGGTGTTTCTCCCCCTATATTCTACTATTTTTTTAAAACAAACACTGGAACGAACAAAGACCCAATGTCGCAACTTTGTCATTTAAATAACAAAGAAAACCGCACTTCGATAAGTTTTCTGGTAATCATTTATCAAATCTCATAGGTAATTGTTCATGAAACGATCTCTTATGTTGGGGGTGACCTGGTGGTCTAGGTGTAAGGTGTCAGACTTCTATGCTGGTGGCCGGGGTTCAATCCTCGGTCCCGGCAAAGATTTATCTGATTACCAAACCCTCCCTTCACCTCTGACAAGACATCTTGTGAATGTGAGGAATGCCAGGTCTCCGCCGTGGTTCGGATTACATGTTAAACTGTAGGTCCTCCATTTATTCTCACAATCACCATACCATTACACATTAGCGTAAGTGCGTATAACCCGAACGGGTAGTAAGACGTGGTGCTAATGATAATAATCTTATGTTGGGGAAAGGGCCAGTGTTTTTGCGCTTTTTATAGCGAAACTTTTTTTGGTCGAAATAAATAAATTATTGCTCCAGTAGAAACATAAGCCGTTCCATAGTGGAATTATGTACGGTAAGCTCGCTACCCTTCTGGGTAGAAGAAGGGTACAAGCGGTGGCTTAACACCATAAAATATAAATCATCACGTTGAAGAATATTGAGTCTATTATTTTTGGTCGACTGAGGTTTTTGGCATGCAGGTCGTAACCCCTACCCCTACAGTAATGAAACTGTACAATGTTTGAAAATCTTTTGTGTTTTCATGGATTCTTTTTTTTTCTCTATCAACTATAGAAAGAAATAAGTGGTGCCACAGCGCAACAGAGGACGATCACACGCTACTCTACGGTGGGACCGACGTCAAACGGATACGAAGCTAAGACCATCATATGTGCGTGCCTTCAGGAAAGACTAGCGTCCAGTGAAACTTAAAGTGTTGTAATCTATTGGCGTCAATTTTAAGAAAAAGATTAATAAAATAAAAGTGTTTTCAGTTGTGTCTCAGTGAGATTAAAAAAGTGATAGAAATAGTTTTATAAGGCGTGTGTAAAAAAGAGTGGTTTTTCCCTTGTGTGTGCGTGGTGGATGAGGTGTTTGAGGGGGAGGGGAAGAGGGGGGAAGAGGAGATAACGAGTGAGACCTATCCGGACCACGTCCCATGTTGAAGGCTATGGTCGCCGGCCAGGTTCTGGAAGCCCACAATAATGACATGTATTGCTCTCCCGTCTCCCAATACGATTACTACCCGGAGTTTTACCCACAAGGTCTGGAAATGTGCCCGGCGCATGGCCAGATACACCTGCATGGAGATTACGGTAAGAGGGCAACACCATTTGACTGTGTGAATATATTTTTGTAAGGGGAGATTATACAGGAGGCTCGGCGATCTTTAAACAGGGATCTTTGATCAAAGCTCTGGACAATTTTATTTATAATAGTCAAAATAACGTGTTTTTTTTTTCAATCAATACACTCTTCAAATCTATTTAATCACAATTGAGCATACCTCAAGTCCTCACTCCTCAAAACAAACATGTGATTTTTTATTTCCTCTTTTCACTACACAATTTTTTTTATAAGTGTATGTTTGAAAATATCACGGTATGACATTACGTTCCGTTATTTGTAAAAATATTGTCTGTAATATACTTAATATGTAGGCCCCATATTATATTATTATTATTTCTATCTTAATCACAGGTCCATTCCTTTTGCCAGTGAATTTAGACCGCCAATGTGCCCTGTCCTCTGCCTCCTCCTTAAGCTCCCAGAAATTTCTTATTTCCTTCTAGTCCTCCAACATTTGAATCCTCCTTCTTCCCAAGCTCCTCTTTCTCTCAACCTTTCCTTCTATGACGTCGTGCAGAAGACAGTTCCTCCTAAGGATGTGTTCAACCCATTTTGCTTTGTATCGAAGAATCGCAACCAAAATGGTTCTCTCACACACTCTTCTTACATTTCATTTGTCACCCTGTTTGTCCACCTGATCTTCCCAAGTCTTCTCCAGCACTACATTTCAAAGCTCACCAAGTATTTATTTTCCATCATCCTGAGAGTCCAAGTTTCTGCCCCACAAAGTGTGATGCTCCAAATTTAGCATGTAATCACTTTCTTCCTCAGTCCAAACTCATCTTGTTGAGAGCTTCCTTGGCGATCATTGACCTAATTTTTTTTATATATAGGAGCTGTAAAAACAAATTGACTTTGGAAAAATCAGGAAATTTTAAAATATATTTCCCTTGGATACCTTATTGGTATAGTTAGACGTTTCTTTCATTTTATTTGAATACTCTGCTGTCAATGGTGTTTGACTTTATTTGGCATACAAAAAGTTATTAAAACAGCTTCGGTTCATTCCAGCTCACGCATATTTGTCTCGTCACTTTTGATAATTATAACTTTAATTGTAAAATTGAGTAAACATATCCGTGAATGTAGAGCGAATTTTGAGTACATTTTGAAATGTTAGAAAAGACCAAAGATAACATGAACCTACTATAGTGGAGGGATCAGTCTAAGCACTATCACACTTAAGCTAGTCGCCAACCAAGGCGCGCCGCTTAGAACATTCTGTGAGCTTTCCACCGGAGGCCCGCCCATGTAACGCGCCGCGCGGAATCGTCGTGTGGAGCATTCACCAAACTATCGTGGTACTTGGGATGAGATAGGTTATATAGGTTGGAATATTCTTCAAACTAATAATACCACCTATTCGTCATTCATTCTGAGAATCTAATACACTCTAATAGATTTTACATTAAGTTGTGTAGAGTACTTTAAACTCGGCTTAAATGGCCGAATTCGTTTGCACATAACAGTATTTTGTCTGAGAAGTGATGATTATTTTTTGCTAAGTTAAGTTTTTTTGAAGTTGATAGATCTAATTTGGTCAAATGTTATTGGCTTATCACTTTCCTCCTCTATTTTTAATTAATTAATTAAATCTACTAGGAAAAACACAATGAAAACGCTCTGCAAGGAAATACTTGTCTAAAAACCTCGAGGGCTTCTCCGGCACGGAAATTCCACAAGGCTGTTCCACGCGGCGCGTCTTATTGGGCGATAAGCTTAAGATGCCATTGTACGAGATAGAAAGAGAGGGAAGAAAATGAATAGCTCACACTTGAAGGGCTCTTGTCAATGCGCTGTTTCCCTCTTCCTCCGACTAATTTACACAGTCACTTAAATATTTGCTTCTTGAAAACATTGACTTGATTTTTAATTTTACCTTTTTCTTGTTTCCTATTTTAGATAGACGTACGTTTTCAATCTAAATCCTTATAAGAAGACTGCTTCCTACAGGCTATTTTCATGGCCAAGCCACTCAAGGACTATTTTTAGAATTATTGAAGAATTTATGGTTTTCGTTTCAATGTTATATCTTTAAAACAACGTAGCTCAAGTTGGCCCGTCATATTGCAAAAAAAAAATTGTTCAAACGTTTTTGCTCTATTTGTGCTCATATGTGCCCGAACATGAACATTTGTGCTGTGAAACAAGCCCTTTCAGACAATATTTAATGTGGTGGGCCAACTTTAGCTCAAGCTAACCCGCCACGAATTGAAAAACACATCATAACACAGTTTTATTTACGTCGATCCATTGTGCTCCGTTTGTGCTCATATGTGCCCGAACATAAAAAATCATTATTTAAAATTAGGCATTCTAGAGAAAATTTAATGTGATGGGCCAAGTTTAGCCTTCCCTAAACCGTAATATGTAGATAAATTGAGTTCAAGTCGGCCCGCCACATTTTGAGAAACTTGATATAACAAAATTCTGTTTTCATAATTCATTTGTGCTTTGTTTGTAATCATATGTACCCGAACATGAACATTTGTGCTCTAAAATTATACCTTTAAGAGAACATTTAGTGTGGCGAGCTAGCTTGAGCTCAAATTGACCCGCCACATTAAATGTTATTTAAAAGGCCTAGTTTTACAACACTAAAGTTCGTGTTCGGGCACATATGAACACAAACGAATGATGAAAACATAATTTTGTTACATTGATTTTTCAAAATGTGACAAGCCAGCGTGAACTCAATTTTTCCACAGGTTATGGTATAGTGAAGGCTCAAGTTAGCCCGCCACATTAAATGTTATCTATTATTATTATTATTATTATTATTATTATTAGCACCGCGTCTTACTACCCGTTCGGGTTATACGCACTTGCGCTAATGTGTAATGGTAGGGTGATTGTGAGATGAAATGAAGGACCTACAGCTTAACGTGGAATCCGAACCATGGTTGAGGCCTGTCATTCCCCACATTCACAAGTTGTGATTAATACACGTCTTGTCAAAGGTGAAGGAAGGGTTTAGTAATCAGATAAATCTGTGCCGGGACCGAGGTTTGAACCCCGGCCGCCAGCACAGAAGTCTGACACCTTACCCCTAGACTGCCAGGTCACCTAAATGTTATCTAGAATACCTAATTTTAAAGCATATTTTTTTTATGTTTGGACACATAATATGAGCACAAATGGAGCAAAATGGAGTGACCTAAATAAAATTTTGTTATATTGTGTTTTTTAATATGAGCTTAAGCTCAAGTTAGCGCACCACATTAAATGTTATTTAAAAGGGCTAGTTTCACAGCATGAATGTTCATGTTCACATATGTGCACAAACGATTGGGGGTGGGGGGGGGGGGATTGGCATATTGGTGGGCCGACTTGAGTTACGTTTAAAACTCGCCGAGTAAAACGTTAATTCATTAACATAGAAAATCCTATTATGACCGGCCGTGACGTCATAGATAGGCAACTAACAAAATACTGCCAGTAAAACTCGCTATTCCAACCATCTCACTCCAACAGTCAACGTAAGCTATTTATGATCTTTTAGATGAATTGAAGGTATTTCCGCCCTCTATTCTTGAGGTAACGGTGTGTTCTAGGAAGCTTTGATCACCTGCCTGAAGTAGTTTTACCTTATTATCCTTACCATTCTTCTCCTCGGTAAAATCCCGGACAGTTAATCTTGATGCGTTGTGTGGCCGACACGAACTGTGGATGTGGCTTGGATGCCAATACATGCCCCCTTTGTTTATTGAGGTGTGTGTGTCCGTTAGGGTGTGCGTAGTAGGCTAAAGATTAACAAACACACTGTGTGTGAAGCGCCAAAGGTTTTTGAAAAATGGATTCTTTTTTTATCACTATATTTTACTATCCGTTCGGGTTGTACGCCTCTAATTACAATAATGTGTTTGGAATCAGTCGAAGTTAGAGAAAGCGTTCCTGCGTTTGTGTGGAGGGAGAGTGGAAAACCATTTAGGATAAACCACCCTACTGTAATCGAACCCCGATTTCATCTTTGTCATTCTAGTCGATTACGAGATTAGCGCCTTATACCATGTGGCCACCAAAGCTGGTTTTGATTATTTGAAAGTAAAAAACCATAACAAAAAAGAGGGAAGTGTAAATACTGTAAAAATAAATGAGAAATCGAGAAAAATAAGACGCATATTATACGGATGAATTTAAAAAGCAGTAGTAAAAAAGATAACTTTTTGGGAAGCACACTGACGACTAAATGTTGCAAAATTATTGTAAAGTATTGTGGAAGGTGGACCATATGAAAATAAGAGAATGACGTTTTCCTAAACGTAGCCATGAAATTTGGAGATTGTTTTAGTTCCGCGTCTCACTGCCCATTTGGATTATACGCCTGTGTGTTACGTCAATGGTGTAGGGATGAAGAAGGTTTGATTTAGAGGAAGTGTACCCACACTAGCTAAAGAGTGGACTTTAAAAAAAACTCTCAGTACACCTGACCGGGATCGAATCACGATCTCCCAATCATCGGCAGTCTACTCTATTGTGAGAGTATCACCTTAGACCATGTGGCGTGTATCTCTCAGAGATGATAGCCAGTTTAGTCGGGGGGACCTGACCAAGATTGCGTTGACTGCAGTAGGTAACCCACCTGTTAACTGGCACCTAGCCTTGGGCGCGCCCGAGCGACGTTTCCCTTCGATATGACGTCACGCAGGAATGTCGCCCATGACTCAACCGTCACCTTGTCGTCGTCCTCCTCGGGAGGGCAAAGCACTGTTAATTTTGGGAACGGTGGCCTCGACCCTGGTCAATGTCACGCGTTGTGCTTCTGGTGGGTTTTTTTTATCACCTCGGTGTTTCCGAGGATTCGAGTCGTGTGTCTTTTAATACTTACAGTAGCCCCATGACTTATTTGGTGCTGACTGATAGCTCACAGCTGACTTCTGACAGTCAACATTTTTGTATAATACCTAAATTTTGACTGTCAGAAATGACAGCTGCTAAACACATGATTTGTGGATAATATGGTTCGGCGTAGGGATAAATAATTTGGTCTGGTAACTTTTCAAAGTTTTTAGCTGTCAGCTGTGAGCTGTCAGTCAGCACCAAAGAAGCCATGGGGCTACTGTAGAGAACCCGCTTAAGTGAGCTAATGGTCTAATTAAGCCAGGCATCACTATCATACTGAAGAGCAGATGACGGGTAATCCGGGGTTCTAATCCAGCCAGTGTGTACCGAGGTTTTCAGCCCCTAAGCCGCAAATTTGATACATTTTCTTTAAATTAAGCCTTCCTTATACAACGATAGCGTAACCAATAAAAATACACATAACCTATACGTGTAGTGAGACGTGTTGAGGTACAGAATAAAAGTATCGTCTGACAATGCCTATCCACTTCGTCCCCATAGAAAGAACCTTATTTAATAACTCATAAAAAAAACTTCATGGCGTGGACCTGGGATCAAGCTATACCGACCGAGTGATGTTAGTGCTAACATTTGCAGATAGAGGGTGTCATGTGGTCATCACAATGAACCGTAAATCTCACTTTTCTAGACCGGAGCCGCAACCCATTTATTCAAGTATTTCCTCATTTGTCTTCACGAAGCTTAATTTGACCCCGTTCCATACTCACTGCTTCACATAAAAACTCTGGAAGCACCTGGGATCAAACCTGGGACCTCTAGATCTGTAACCAGGAACTCTGACCACTAGACTACAGAGGTGGTCTTGATATTCCCTCAGCGTCTTACTTCCCGTCCAATTTAATTATTCCAATGTAGGGTTAAATCAGTTTCCTTTTATAGATTCTGAAACTTCATCTTCTTTACTTGTTTGAGGTCATTCATAAATTACATTAGTGGTCCTCTATTTCCTTTCACTCTGCCTTCCACGACATCACTCAATAAGCAACTTTTTTCTCGTATCACCCATTATTAATTTATCCTTTCTTCTCTGATCACCTGCAGAATGGATCCTTTACAAGTCTCTCTTCTCAGGGTACGTTTATGTTCCATCCTCTCTGCTGGATCATCGCTGAGCTGTGCACACGGATGTTTGGCGACGATGAAACAAAACCAGTAATCTTTATTGTGGCATTCATCCTGGATCAGCGCTGCTGTCCTAGCCACTGAGATGATAACAAACTAGAGTCCGTTCACCGTAGGTAGGAATTTTTTTATGAAAAACCTTTTTACTATCAGAAATCTAATATATAGTAGGATATTGGTATGAAAAAAAAGACCTTCCAGATAGTAATTCCTACCGTGAATGAAGTATAGTTTGTTTTTCGAGCTTGGACCATCGCCGAGATCTCGAAACCTGAGCTGTGATTAGTTCCTTCATGTTCATTCTCCTGGCTCACTGTTAACCCCACTACTCAATTTTATTTTATCTATTCACTAGTAATCATATTGTGTTCACAAGCAAGTAATAGCAAGTTATTTTCTGAGGTTTTCCGTGATTTATTTTTTTGTGGATATTTAATAACAATTTGAACAATGAATTAAGATTTAAAACAGACACTGATATCAGCTGTTTTCGGACACAAAGCTATATGGGAACAGAGGCATGCGTCCTGGCCTAGATGACTGTGACAGCATAGTGGTTTTAAAAACAGAAAAATGCTCCAATAACACAAAAAACGAAATAATCGACTCGCAGAAAACCTCTCATGCTAACATCTTACAGCTATGTGAATAGTTGCGAGGTAAATGATCCATGGCGAGTAGCGAGGTGCCCGGCGATTATCCATGATCCAGCAGCAAAGATGCAGCATAAACGTACCCTTAGAACTTAAATAGTCGCCCATCCACTTCGGGGGCCGCATGGTCTAAGGCACTGTTCTTGTAATAGACTAAACTATTGATGATGGAAGGATGTGGTTCGTTCCCGGTTGGATGTAGTGTAGATGGTTATTCATAAATGGTTTCCCCTCTATCTACGAAACTATGGTTAGGTCTACACTTCTTTTAAATTCAACCTTTCTCATCTCAAACTCACTAGAGTAATTATTACAAAAGCTTATAGCTGAATGGGTAGTAAGACACGGTCCTAAATACATAATCACCAAATATGTCCACATTATGTCAAATAATGTGTTTTATCTTTGCTAAAAAATAGCTTGGTTAATTTTTGGTTGATATGTCTTGAATATATAAAAAGTCAGAAGTTTTAAGTGTATCAAGCCTGATCTTTTTTTTTTAAGTTATTTCCATGAAACCACTACTATATACGTTATACCGCGCCTAGGTGTGTGGAAAGATGTTGGCCACAAAGAGAACGTTACGCCGTATAGATATGCTGACGCGTCACGCAATGCGTGTACCGGAAGTGCAGCCGAGGAGGAATTGCAAGGACCACTATTATATTTCAAAAGACATGTTATGGTTTTGGCGTGACAGGCTGCGATGGAATAGCAATCGGACTAATGAATATGCATTATGGACATGGTTTCAATCGTGATGGCTATTAACCTTTTGTGTACATTGAATAAAGGAAACACTATGATATTAAGTATACGGCGAGTTCTCTTAATAGTGGACACTTTCCGGGATAAAAAAAACTGTCCAGTATTAAGAGATCTATTATTTGGAAAAATATATTTATTTAAATTAAACGTCTTATTGAGCAATTGAATCCATATGGACTAATAAACTTTGACTATTAACTACAACATTTTAATTACTGCACTATACACTATATTATACAGGATAATAATTATGACTAAAGAATAAATAGTGTACGTAGCTTAATCTACAGATTGCATAATACAAAGAACAATACGCAAATCAAATTAAAGGTGAACAGTAGGCCTTGTGTACGGTATGTGTATGTACGAGCACAGACAACTTCTGGAACATCCCCCGCTGATGGCTCGGAAAAGGAGGAAGGCTATGACCTCAAAGTAACATAGTTAATTCTATATAGGCTAGTTTAGAAACATTCCCTAGAGGCTTGCCTGACATCAAATGTTATAGATGGACTGTTTTTTTCTTCTTCTGTTTTTTCAATTTTTTTAATCGAAGTTTTGAATTTGCTATGCATAAAATGCGTCTTTAGAAGTATCCGTTTCCGTTATTGAGAAAGTCCGCTACTGGGAGATTGTTTCACGGTATGAGCCTATGCTATTTTGCCGGGTAAATTTAAACTGTCCGTTATAGTGAAACATTTGCTATTCAAAAGTGTCCGTTATGTGTGATAGCACTGTTTATGAAAGGCGAAGCTTAGGGGATGATTAATGATTGTAATAGTGGAAATTAGCTGAATCATAATATAATAGATTGAAAAATGACACCTGGATACGGGAATCGAACCCAGGACCTCTGGCTTAGCTGTGATATACATGTGGATATAATCAGCTACTAAGAGCTATCATTGATATCACAGCAACCGGCGAGCAAGGGACGATCCCTGGGTATCTCTGTGGTAGAGCATTGACATACTAATCCAAAGACCCCGGGCTTGATTCCCGGCTCTAGGTGTCATTTCTCTATCTCTATGTACAGTTATATGGTATAAGTAAGTCTTGGGCTCGATTCATAACCAGAGATGAAAATTTTCCAGAAAAAAATATTACGCATTGACGGTACTGGGTTGGAAGAGGTGGCAACTAGGGCTTATTACATATATACATAAAATCACCAAATAGTGAGTTGGGGTTGGTTGATGGGAGTGCAAAATTTGGTAGCAAAGCCTAAATCCAAACAAATAATGGCCATTTAGATACGACCATTTGTCAGTAACATTTTTAAATCATTGCATCTCAGGAGAAAAAGAGAACTTTCGCGAAGGCTTTTATTGAACACGAGTGGTCTACAGTGTGCTTGACGTTACTGCCACATTCGACCAACAAGTGCTGTTATCGATACGTCAGTGTGACGAGAGAACTGGAATCGCTGTCATTGCTTGGATTTAACCAATTTGATAATGTTACTGATGGTAGCGTCCTTGGGATAAATTAAACTTGGGCAACCTCGATTTAATTTGTTACATTTAGTAAATAATTCAAATTTTCTTTAGATATAGAAATAGTTGAGAATTTACGGAAAATTTCCATTCTCATACCTCCGAGGAAGTTATAAATAATAGTAATTTTAGCACCCCCTTTATTTTATTTTTAATCGGCTAGTATTGCAGCAATATTTTCCTCACAAGTCAAAAGGTGTATATTTTCAAATAATAATTCAATAACTAAGCTGTCAGTGTTCATTGAGAGAGAAAAATTGCTTCTTCGGCGATAGGCTTTAGTGATAAAGAAGTGTCGGCTTTATCATATCACCACCAACTAAGTTTGTCAGCAGTTTTGTCGTAGGTATAAAAAATAAGGCTACATTCAGAAACAGTCATCAAACATGGCGTAGTAGTCAAATATACCAAACGGATACAATAATCAAATATTCCATTCAAAAACTGTAATCTATCTCAGCCAGTGGTTTTGGCATAGTAGTCAAATATTATAATCGGAAAGAGTCAATTACATCGGGCATTGATTTCGTTGTGCTACTCAAACGTTTGAATCAAAAGTCACGTGGAAAAAAAAATATTCCAATGGTTCCAATAACGGTAAAACCTCTACGTGATAGAAAGACTCGTTTAATGGGAGCCGACCTTCTCAGCAAACAAAGTGCAATAACAGTCGGCACGATATTTCACGCATCTCTTGGTTTTTTACCTTGGCTTGTTTCCGCCAGCAGCTTTCACTGGGAACAGAGGAGAGACTACCGGGTCAACGACCACCTTCCCCCCTCAGCCCCCTTTCCCAGTACCAATGCTTCTCCTGAGCGCTGGACTAGGAACAGCCTACTTCCTAGGTTACAGCACACAAAGGTGCGACTCGTGTAAGGGGCTAGAACAGTCTAGGGGGGAAAAAATCAGGATGACGTGGAAGGCGCACAAGAGAGAGAATCTTTATCTCAAAAAGCGCACCAAGATAATAGATCAAAAACCCACGGGGGAAAAAACATAAACTGCGTAATCCGGCAACATGGCAAACCCTATTAGTTTTTATAATTATTACAGTAAAATAATAGAACTACAGTGAACACCCCCCTTACTCCGTAGAAGAGTGGTCTGGTTAGGTTAGGTTGGTTTAGGTTGGGTTGATAACTGACTAATTTCACAATATTTGTAAGCTTTTAAAAATATACATTCCTTACTATGTTACCATATGGGGCTCAGAGACTTTAACCAATGGCGCGCTTCTCCTATACTCCAAAGTTGGTACACAAATTCGTATTGTGGGCTTATAAAGTTCCTGGGTAGGGCTAGCCGGTGTTATAGAGCATCAAAATACCAATGACATAAATATTTGTGTTGTGACCTCCGCTATTAAAGTGCATCGTTCGACTCGTAAAGATCCACTTTACATTCCACTGCCAGTTACCTTTAATTTTCCAGGCATTTAACTCTTAAATATCAGACCCCCCCAAAAATGGATTCTTGGACTTTTCAAAGTGGAAATTTTCTACTTTAAAACAATGGTTACGAATCTATAATCATATGATTGTGTAGTCATCTAAATAGTTTTGGGTTCATTCTAACTAACACCAAACTCTTTGTACTGTTAAGAGCATTGTCAATATTTAATCTGAGGTCAACACATGATTAACAATATCTCATCAACGTATGCAGCTGCCTTAAAATGGCTTTTGTTGATACGAACTAATTTTTCCCTCCTCAAATGGTTTCAATGTCATACAGCAGTGCATGCGTGACCGCTCTCAACTTAATCAAGGTAGGCTGTTCAATTGATCCTCCCCTCGACGACCACGATAATCACACGTTATTGAGTTAGTGACGTCAGTGCGAAGCACGTGTCTACATGACTATGAAACTACGCCCCCACGCGGATTATATTCCCACGAGGTTTTCGATTACCCGCCCGTTGTACTTTTTCTTTCTTTCTAGAACTTCCTGTGATACGTTTGTTTATTACAGATCCGGTCGTAGGTCGCGCCTTGAGCATATTTTATAGAAAAGGACCTTGGTTCCCTCGTCGTTTTATTCCTCCATTGTACGTTTTTCAAAACTATACAAGTCAAGGTATTTTAAGTTGCGATGGAAGGGGACGCGAGGAAAGGTCAGTATTCTTTCAGTTTTTATAGCAATCAATTTATTTATCTATTTTCGCCAAAATAAATAAAATATTGTTCCGGTAGAAACATAGGGTTTTATTTTCTACAGGGTGACCTGACGGGCTAGGGGTAAGGTGTCAGACTGCTGTGCTGGCGGTCGGGGTTCAATCCTCGGTCCCGGCACAGATTTATCTGATTACCAAACCCTTCCTTCACCTCTGACAAGACATCTTGTGAATATGTGGAATGCTAGGCCTCCACCGTGGTTCGGATTTCACGTTAAACTGTAGGTCCTCCATTTCATCTCACAATCACCCTACCATTACACATTAGCGTAAGTGCGTATAGCCCGAATGGATAGCAAGACGTGGTGCTAATAATAATTTTCTACACAAGGTAATATCAACAATTGTTGAATGTCTCCCAAAAACAAAAAGGAATTTAAAGATAAACTTTTTAAATGAAGAGAAAAATAGCTCTTTACATTCCAGGACATCTTTGATAGATATTCAAGAACCGTTGAAATTACTATGTGAACAAAATTAAATTCTGTTTCTACAGGGGCAGTATTTGATTTATTATGACCCATTTTTTTTTAAAATATAAACTGAACTACCATGGCGTATATCCAATATCACCTCTAAGCTAACTTCTGGCCTCACGAAGGAAAGCTTTCATCCTCGCTTTCTCGGTAAAATGTTGCCAGAGCTCTTCGCTTTCTGTTATGTCGGAAGGTGGTGTGCAGGGGTAATAGGAGCTACAGTAGCCCCATGGCTTCTTTGGTGCTGACTGACAGATCACAGCTGACAGCTTTGAAAAGTTACCAGACCAAATTATGTATCCCTACGCCGAACCATATGATCTGCAAAAACATGTGTTTAGCAGTTGTCACTTCTGACAGTCAAAATTTAGGTATATACCTAAATGTTGACTGTCAAAAGTCAGCTGTGAGCTATCAGTCAGCACCAAAGAAGCCATGGGGCTACTGTACTGGCAACATCGACAAACCAGCGTTGCGAAACTTGTATGTTATTTAAGGGAAGATCAACCACGTGAAAACATGAGAATGACAACGCTGTTTTCCCAATAAAGGCCGTGCAGATTACTCAGAGATGAAATCCAGTGTAGACGAGACTTTAGGCGTCTTCTTCCAGATATAGGTGAGGCGTTGAGCATGCATGCGTGTTTCGACGCTAGACTCAACTGTGAGATTACAGAAACCAGAACAAGACTCCGCCTTGTTACTTGTCTGCTCACAAAGAAAGCAGCTGTCAAAGCTGCGCCAAAAAATAAATAGTCTGCCCTTCACTCAGAATTAGACCCAGTCGAGGTAGATCCGTGAACTTTACCGTAGTGTATCTTAGTGGCTGAGTGGTTAGAACTTTTGATCGTAACTCTAGGGGGAAACTCTGGTTTGATTCCGGCTGGTGCTAATTAATATATTATTTAACTTTTAATTGTATGCTGGCTCCTACTAGTATCTAATTAGTAAAGATCGACGTTCTAGGATAATTGGCAAGACCTGTTGAACTGTAAGTTAGCGACGTTCTAGGATAATTGGCAAGACCTGTTGAACTGTAAGTTAGCGACGTTATGGAGAATTGGTAAGACCTGTTGAACTGTAAGTTAGCGACGTTCTAGAGTGTTTGCGGGGTCCAATTCCTTGGATAAAAAATAAAAGAAGATCTTCCATATACGTTTAAAAATACCGTTCCCCTCACTCTACTTTTTTAATTGACAAAAAAAAAGACTACTTAGTTGATCCGAGCATGTTTCCGAGAGTAGTCTATTTCTACACAGCTTTCACCAATTTGAATCAACAACTCAACTATACACGACAAACATTGGCAGCAAATGATACGGCTACACTTTCTTACTCTTTGGTATTAGTAACTCAACAGTTCATTGCCGCACTTAATAAAGTACGCCACCTATCCCTATCTTGAGCTGGTTATATCCAGTCCAGCTCATTACACCATATCACTTTCGTGTCAATTCTAATTTCATCCTACCATCTGCGTCTAGCTCTTCTCATTGATATATTTCCATTCGGTTTGCCAGTCAGTACCTTGAACACGGTTCTAGATTTTACCATTCACGCTCCATGTTCTTCCCACCGTAATCTACGAGCCTCGATTATCAGGCAACAATGTCTTATGATGGGCACAGCGTATGTAACTCATCATTATGTAACCAGTATCATCATGCCTTTCTAGACAAAATATCTTCCTAAGCAGATTGTTTTTAGAAACCCTAAATTGGTTTTCGTCATGTAAGGTAAGAGGCCACGTTTCACATCCATATAGAACAACCGGTAAAATTGTCTTGTATATTCTAAATTTTACATCCGAGAAAGCAGGCGAGGTGTCAGTAACTTACTGACTTAGTAATAGCATGCATTTCCCCACTGTGCTGTTTTCCTAATTTCCAATCTAATATAATTCCTTATTGCTAGTTAAAAATGTTCTTAAACATTTAAACTCATTAAACCTGTCAAATTATGTTTTTCGCAGTAATCTCTAAATATGTGTTCTTTGTGTGATCATATACGTTGTCACTTAAGCCTTCACTTATAAATTTATATCCTTAGTAGCCTCTAATAAAGTTTCTGTATTTCTTACAACAGCTTCCTTACCCAACAAAGCTAAATCATCTTCATATACAGTGGACTTTTTCAAGAATGAAGACAAAATAGAAAATAAAAAAATATATATATATATAAACTGAGCTTTCTGTAGTAAAATGTGTTGAATATATTTGGATCTTTATTTTCGTTTGATAAACTTGAAACATTGAATGTAAAAATTAATTTTGGATTATTTTGGAAGTACCTTTAAATATATTTTATTCATTCAAATGCAATGCAAGAACGGAGTCTAATTTGGTTGCAGATTTTGTTTCAGTTACAACTACGCACTTTTTAATTTATCCTTGATGTATATAATTTAATGATAATTCATGTTTCTTCGCTCTTTCTGATAAAATGTTTTAAATCAGCAATACCACGTCTAATCCAAGTATAAGATTCTTCCTTTAAAAGCAAACAAAAGAATCAGAATAATTTGTTATTCAATTACAACCGCACATCATCTTTTATATATATAAAATTATAATATTAATAAAAACATTTATGATATATAATAAATGTTTCTCTTAAAATATCTATAATAGGTACGTGATTTTTTCGATGAACCGTCTATATTTAATATGTATTTATTCTTAATTTAAAACGTTTCAGTCTATTATTAACCCAGTACTGCATATAATTAATTTCAGGATTCATTTTTAAAACA
This sequence comes from Timema californicum, assembly GCA_902141385.1. NCBI lineage: Eukaryota > Metazoa > Arthropoda > Insecta > Phasmatodea > Timematidae > Timema > Timema californicum. The sequence goes on along the minus strand of CABFOW010006490.1, from coordinate 949 downwards.
CTTGAACCGTTGAACGAAGCTAACAACGGAATACAAATGACGCGCTCGCAAACGTCTGGATTCACAATTCACTACTCACTAGTCATTGGCGGGGAATACCGGAAGATCTCCATCAAAAGATTGGGATTGAATTCTGAGGCGGGGAATACCTGTAGGAATCTCACTATTAAACATCAGAGGGATATTAAATCTTAAATTGTATTTATGTCACACCTAGATTCATACAGACATAAGATTTTTTTTAAAATGAAATAATGTATTTTACGTTTTCCACTAGAAAAAAGCTAAATCATAGTTTTTTTTAAAAAATCTAGAAATTCTACTAGCTTTTGTTTGATCATTTTTCCCGCCAGCCCCACTCTGAAAAAAAATCTAGGCAGGGTGGGAAAACCGCTAAGTTGGCAACATTGATGGACACCCTTACCCCCCTCCCCCCCTTTCCCTCTCGTTATACTATGAAGGACACACGTCAACATGTCCCACCTTTAATCTAGCTAGAGTACAGATTTTCGCGTATCCCCTATTCCACCATGAGCTTGGGGAACATTAAATATTATACTCCGATTGGGAAGATCGTTTTGTTTGAAGGTTTTCGCTCAGCAATATTAAATATCATAACTTTTTTTAAAATGAAAAACATATTATTTTAATATTTTCCTTGTTTATATAACTAATATATTACTATAACTTATCATTGTTTGTATGTATAACGTGTTGTTTGGGTGGGAGGGCGTGTGCCCTCTAAGACAAGCCGCCACTTTTCGTATCTTAATAGCTGCATTGTACTATTTAATGTCAACCCTTCCCTCCTCTATCGCACTTCTCTAAGTGCTCTTTCACACGAGAGATATTGTATCGCGCCATGTTTTTGTCGCGCGAATTTTATCCACTGAGAGACGTTGAGATACATTGAGTCAAATGTATGCTTTCAGACGAGAGGGAATAAATC
>CABFOW010006489.1:9251-22484 GCA_902141385.1 Timema californicum | reverse complement strand
CCCCCCCCCCCCCAAGCGTACACCCATGTAACGAGAATAAACTGCTAGAGGAAATTATTGGAAGAAAAGATGATATTCTGTGTGTATATGAAACAGCTAAGCTGTTTGTGAAAAGGTACGAGTTGGTGTCATCTAGAGTTTTATGGGTACGTATGAATATAGGCATTCGTAAATTATGTTGGTTGCTGGTTATGCTCCGATATAGGGCGAAGGCGAGAAAGTGAGAATAAAGTTTTGGAATGAACTCATTGAAGTGTTGAAAGCACGTTAACCGAGTGAAAGAATTACCTTGCTAGAAGATATAAATAGATGTGCGGGTAGCCAAAGAGAGAGTTCAGAGAAAATGTTAGGAAGGTATGGTGATGAGAGAGTAAACGAGAATAGTAATGAATTATTTAGTCTGAGTTTAGGAAAAAAAGTGTAGTTGTGTCGAACACATGGCTTTAGCACACATATATTCATTTATTTACACTGTAAAGGGGCGATTTTAGAACGATGATTAATTTTATAGTAAATGATGAGAGAATTAGAAGTTTAGTAAATAAAACTAGGGCTTTGCGTGGTGCTGAATATGGAACAGATCACTTTCTAGTGATTTCAGTACTTGAATTAGGTAGGAATTTTGCGAAGAAGAAGCGCAAGAGTATTAAGCAGGTATGAGTGAAAGTGGAAAAAGTTTGAACCGTCCTTAGCAACATCATAACATAGCAGAAGGTCCAAACCACAAATAAAAAAAGGCAATAGGAGTGAGCGGCTGGAGTTCTTGTTTTTTGAATATCTGAGATTGATTCTTCAAAACACAGAGCACGCAACTCATACCAGTTGCGGGAATAATACAACGACGGTTGCCCTCAAGGAAAATTAAATATATAAATATGTACCCAAACTAAAGATATATCAAAACACAAAACCTAAGGGTATTATTTCTATTTTTAGCATTGAAAAGATTTGGAGTAGCTTTGTTAATATTTATTTAAAAGTATCATAATTAAATATATAAATATAAGAATTATCATTTGAATAAGTTTGAACAATATTTAGAGATCTTAAAAATTATTAAGATAGCAATAGAGTTGGTGAAAAGATTTAATTATGAATTAGAATGCTTGAAGCAAAAAAACAATATCATAGTTAAATACGGTTTTAACTCAAAACAGTTACATTAGAAGAGAACAATAATACCTAGTTACATTAGAAGAGAACAATAATACCTAGCTCAATTATTTACGCACCTAACAAGTTTGTAAGGATGCGTGATCTCCGTCAAAACAAAATGTCCATTACGAAATTCATATCTACCTTCATAAGTTACAGCATAAGTCCTCGAAAATTCCCTCATTATTCCTTATACTTCTATATATATTCCCATTATACACTAAGATCTTACAAAATCATACCATCGTACGACCAATAGGTATTCTCCAGAACAAACACATTAACTACAGGTGAAATTTGTCTATGTTTCTTTTTTAAAACTGTCAAAAATCCTCGTTAAGGAAAACTTAGTCCTAGAATTACCAATAATAACCCTCATAATGATATCTCCTTAGTCTCACAATTAGGTTGAGAGATTTCTCTACAAAATAATCGATAGTCTCAAAAATAAATAAAGTATCGATATCCATACAAATTCATTGACCAAAAGTTTAACACTGATCATAATCTACATATATCATAAGTCCATCGTTATAAAGTTAATATTATGAAGCCGAAAGAGAATTTTGAAAAGTTAAAAGGTAAATAGAAATTAATAACCAGAAAAAACATTAAGTCAAAAAATAATTTAGATCTTACATTTTAACAATCCCGAAGCCTTAGCTTCCAATACCTTCGTCCAAGCTAAATCCAAGAATCCAAGAGTGACCAGCCTCGCCGGACAAATATATATATATATATATTTACACACACACACACACACACACACACACACACACAAACCCCCAGAAAACATTGGAGAAAGGGATAAAAGGTGGGTGTAAACATAAGGATCACCAGGCGGTGGGGAGAGGGGACGCGTATGACAACAGAAACCTTTACCATATACTCCAAACACCCCGACGCTTCGAGAACGTGGGAGAACAACATATCTTCGCATCTTAAGCTCTTTGGACTGTCCATGCTTGTGTGGCGCGCTCTGGTGGTCGCCGATCGAAACTTGAGAGCAGCGGCTAGTTCTACTCGCGGCGTGCTTATGCTCGGTAGTGTTTATATTTTCTTCCCGATTCGTAGTTCTAGACGCAGGGCCTGTGAAACGGGGTAAGTTGTAGACATCTTTCTTAGTCGATTCTTCTAGGATTGTAGCCAAATGCTACAAGTTCTAGGATCAAAGTGTGAGAGCGCAATATGAAAGATAACTGGGTGAAAAATTAACTTTACACGAGCATGAATGGAATGTCGAAATAAATAGTAATGATATAAAACATGCTTGGAACAGAATAAAAGAGGCTGCAGTTGAGCGGGCGAAATATATTTATAGCTATACCGTGGTGGGAAACTTAAATAAATTGTACGAAGCTCCACACGAACTTTCTCGCTCTATTGTTTAGAAATGGAGATATTTACTCAAGATTCATAATATAATATACACTAGCGAACACGAGAATAAATTGCGCTAGACACGCGTAAAACTTTTTTGGCTCATGGTTTTAAATTTAATAATTTTATTTTCAACGAATTAACGTCTTAGTATACTTGGACCAATAAAAAATATCAATATTGGTTCCCCCAGGGGCCAATATTTCGTATTAAAATTTTTACTTCCAGTTAAAATTTTCGTCATTTAACTAGGGGATAGAAATCTTATAGTTATCGCATTTCTATTAAATTTATCTTTTATAAATCTTGACCAATAATATAGGTATTATTGACTATTGCGTCTAAAATGAGAGAGATAGAATTGTTATAGCCGATTTTGAGAAAATTGAACATTTCTCTTTTCATCCTGTAGAAACTGCTATTAATTTTAGGGTTAGACAGACGCGTTGCAAAAAACACTCTTTAGGGTTCGGGTGGTCATGAAACGTCGACATCCATCATCATCTCGGGCTAGATTTTTTTGAGTCATAATACTTTAACTTAAAGTGTTGGCAAAGTTCAAAGAAAAATATATTTGTGTATAGCTTAAAAAATTTATAAAAATAAATTTCAAGTAAAATATGTTAATTATAAATAAACCCACATGTATGCAATGATAAGTAATTTCATATTTCAAAGACTTGATAAAATTAGAAATTAGAATTTACGCATCAAACCGGAACCCTTAAAGTTATTTTGACGAAAGGTTGAGAGTAGCCATTTGATTTGTAATATTGATCAAAGCTGTTGGTTTTATAAAAATATAATTTATATAAAAGTTTCTTTTAATTTTTAATAATACTACAATTTTGCAATTAAAAGTTATTTAGTATCTCAAATAGTTGCGGAGTTACGGAAATTTCAACTTCTGTATAGTACCCTAAAAGTTATTTTCATGGGAAAATGAAAATATACAGTTTATTTATAATCTTAATCAACACCGAGATACAAATTTTAGTCAAAATCGCTAGAGCCGATTTTGAGAAAATAGATTTGTTCTCTTTTCGCCCTTTATTAAACTACTCTTAATTTTAAGTATAAACAGACACACGGCATTGCAAAGAGCACTTTTTAGGGTTCAGGGGGTCATTAGACTTCGACATCCATCAACATTTCAGGTTAGATTTTTTTTTACGGTCGCAATACTTTACCTTTAGTTATCAAAAAGTTAATATATATATATTTACGTGTAGATTTAGAGTTATTGGTTGTATTAAGATATGTTTCGAAAAAAATATTTGTATTATAAATAGATCTAAATATGTTCAATGATAAGTAATTTCATATATCAAATAGTTTTGGAGATATGATTTAAAAAAAAGAAAATTTACGCAACAAACTGGAGCCCTAACGTCATTTAGCCGAAATATTGAGAATAGCAAATTTGTTTAGAATATTTATAAATGTTTAGAAATGAAATTTAATCAAAATCGTTAGAGCCAATTTTGAGAAAATCGACTTTTTCTCTTTTTGCCTTCAGTAAACTACCCTTAATTTTAAGGTTAAATATCCAATTCTGAAAACCCCTTGAGGCAATCGTATGAAAACCCTAGATACCAAATTTTAGTAGGATCGGTAAAATAGTTTAGGCTCTAGTTGGAGGTACAGACAGACAGACAGACGGAAATTCAAAAACCACTTTTTCGGATTCATCAAAATCTCGACCTCGATTTTTTGACGATCACAATACTTTCTTTTCCTGTAATATAGCGAGAAAGTAAAAAATATGCATGGTGGAATGAAAATATGAAAGAATCTGTGAGATAAAAGAAAGAAGCTTACAAACGAATGGATGCTGTGTAGAGTGAAACAGAAAGTAAGAGGTTGTGGGACATATGCAAAGAGAAAAGGATAAATGCACTGAAAGTAGTAAAAGAGAGTTAAAAGCAAATAAGAAGAAATAACGGAGAATGATTTTGAAGGAAATAAGAAGTTTTCTGGAAGTGAGTAAAGAGAACAAAACAAGGAGAGCAAGGAAATACCTATGGCATTCAGAATGGATGTGGTGAGATGAAAATAGTATAAGAGCAATGGTGGGAGTATTTTGAAAGTCATATTGCACACATTTTCCAAGATAACTTTTATATCTCAAAGCACATGAGGACCCAAGAAAATACTATTTTTACTTTCTCTCAACCCCTCGGAGAGAAATTATTGTGATGGTAAAAAAAAATCTAATTCAAGATTTTGCTAAATGTCGTCTGTATGTCCGCCCATCCGTCGGTACCTCGGTCTAGAGCCGAAACTATTTTACCGATTGAGCTCAAACTTGGTATTCATGGTTTTCATAAGGCCCCCCCGAGGTATTTTTGGAATTAGATAAAGATGGGTTTTTTTCTCAAGATTTCTGTAACAGTGTTCCAAGTTTCTATTGCTATAAGGTAAGTAACAGTGTATATTATTTAATCAATGATCTTTGGTGTAGTATTTATATAACAATGTATAGGCCAATTATTTCGTTTCACAAATCTTACGAGTTTTAGTAAATGCCCATTTTAAGATAAAAGCGAGAGAAAGTCTGTGCGGTGCACCATACCATTCATTTTAATCAGTTCAAAGTTGGCAGATACCGCTTATGCCATACTCTAAAGTGCATTAGAAAGTGCTCATGATTGTCTAACAGAATAGATCGAAGCATTAACTCAATTAGCGTATAACCCGAAAGAGTGGTAAGATGCGACACTAAAAAAAAACCCAACACAATTACAATTTTAGTTAAAATTTGATTTTCCCGCTTTCCCCTCCCCCTGTACCCATAAAAATATATATATGGTTTTCACTGTTCTAGCATTTCCTAATTTTTATTTTAGATAAAAATGGAATAGAAACCAAGCAATATGAACTGTTTCCAAAAGTACATTACAATACCGTCACTGTAATTCTTGTGGTAGCAATCTTGGTTGATTGTCAATCGTTCGCAATGTTATGATATGTGATGGTGTAAAACAAATATAGCTGTATGTTTTCTGTATTAATAGTTTTTTTAAATAAAAAAGCTATTTTATAACATATACAAATTTGTATATCAGCATTTAAATTCTATCTGACACAACATAAAACCAAATAGTATTGAGGGGAGGATTGCAAGATAAGGGAAGTATTATTGTAGTTTTTATAGCAACAACTTTTTAACTCAGTAAAATAATTCAAATCCTACCTTACATGACGAAAAAAAGTTGAGGGTGTTCGAAAACAAGGTGCTTAGGTACAAAAAGTAGTGGAGGAACTTACATAATGATGAGTTACATACCTTCTACTCATTACAAGACATTGCTAAGATATTAAAATCTCGCAGAATACTGTTGGCAGAAAATGCGGTGTGGATGGGAGAATCTAGAACCTTGTCCAGGGTATTGACTGGCAAACTACCCAATGGGAAGAGAGCATTGGGAAGACCTAGCCGCAAATGGGAGGATTATATTAGAATATATCTAAAAGATATAGGCTGTAATAAGGTTGATTGAGTATAATAGCTCAATATAGGGATAGGATGTAATGATGTGGACTGGATATATATAGCTAGCTAAAGGTAGGGATAGGATGTTTTGAGGGGGCCTGGATAGAACTAGCTCAAAATAAGGATAGGGTGTAATGATGTGGACTGGATAGAACTAGCTCAAGGTAGATATATAGTGTAATGAGGAGGATTGGATAGAACTAGCTCAAGATAACAATAGGGTGTAATGATGTGGACTGGATGTAACTAGCTCAAGATAAGGATAGGGTGTAATGATGTGGACTGGATGTAACTAGCTCAAGATAAGGATAGGGTGTAATGATGTGGACTGGATAGAACTAGCTCAAGGTAGATATATAGTGTAATGAGGTGGATTGGATAGAACTAGCTCAAGATAAGGATAGGGTGTAATGATGTGGACTGGATAGAACTAGCTCAAGATAAGGATAGGGTGTAATGATGTGGACGGGATAGAACTAGCTCAAGATAAGGATAGGGTGTAATGATGTGGACTGGATGTAACTAGCTCAAGATAAGGATAGGGTGTAATGATGTGGACGGGATAGAACTAGCTCAAGGTAGATATAGAGTGTAATGAGGTTGATTGGATAGAACTACCTCAAGGTAGGGTTAGGATGTTTTAGGGGAACTGAACAAACTAACGAAAGATATAAATAAAGTGTAATGAAATGGACTGGATAGAACTAGCTCAAGATTGGGATAGATGGCGTTCTTTTGTAAGCGCGGCAATGATCTTTAGAATTATTTATGCCAGAAAGTTAGTAGGTAAAATAAATCAAATATTTCTACAATAGAAATATAGAGTTTAATTTTCTACACATGGTAATTTCAACAGGTTGTTGAATATTTGTCAAAGCAAGGGTTTTCTATAATTTGATTAGAACCTTTTCTCTTTAATTTTTTTCATCAAATGTTGAAATGCTCACGACAAATATTCAACAGTTGTTGAGATTACATGTGTAGAAAATCAAACTCTGTTTACTATGAAAATTGCACCAAAAAAACTTTTAAATAATCATTTTTTCACGTCCTTTTTCATATCGTCTAAGTGAGTACAAAACAAGACGTCCATGGAATTAACTATGTTTGGACCGTGTCCTGTCACCAACACTCCTAAGTCGGATGGACTTATGTCTGGTAAAGGTCACGATTTATTTCAAACTATATTAAGCTATAGGGTAGAGGGATGTAATATTAAACAAGACTGATCTCTGCTTACAGCTACCGACATCTACCTGTAACTGAAATAAACATGGCTTTTAGAGACCTTAAATTCCACCAGTGTGTTATGGCATCAAATACACGTTTTGTTCAGTGTGAAAAGAAGATTGTTTTTTTTTTCTTCCCATTAAATCTTTTTGTAAGGTAATAATCTAAAATAGTTTTCTTATCTTTATTAATAGATAAAACATATGATTTATAGTGTGTTTATTAGTCATAAGATTGAACTTCAAAATTGTCTGGTTAGTTATTTGAAAAATGTTTTTCAAGCTTAAAATTTTTAAGGGTATTTTGTAAAATGGCGGTGGGTGGTAATATGGAGCAATGGTGATCCATATTACAACCATTTATTTATTTCAGGTGTCGCTATGCCAAGGAAGAAATTGGGACCAGAAAAAAAGGGATGTAAGGCAGAAATTGCAGACAGAAGATATGTTAAGTGCTATAAAAGTAGTCCGTGACAAAATACGGTGTTTTAAAGTTCCCAAAGTTACACTATCAAGAAAAGTCGTCGAATACACATGTTGATCCAGGTGTTTTGGCAAATCAAAAGTAAGGAAGAAAACTTTTTCTTCCCCTAGAAATCAAGGAGAAACTGGTAAAATATTGTCTTTTAAGAACAATACAATTTTATGGACCGACCCGTGGTGACATAAGACGAATTGCATATCAAACGGCTGAGAGAAATGTAATCAGAAATCCATTCAGTGAAAATATGGCTGGCAGGCCGTGATTTGACCACTTCATGCAAAGACATAAGGATAAGCTTTCAGTGAGAGAGCCTGAAGGAACATCCCTTTCTCAAGCCATCGATTTCAATAAAGATATTGTAATACACTTTTTTGAACTTTTGGAAACATAATACTCTAAGAACTACATTTCTCCCAATCGAATCTATAGTGTTGACGGACCTGGTCTCAGTGTTGTTCAATCTAAAATGCCACATGTGATTAGAATGAAAGGTAAAAAACAAATAGGTTATCTCAATGCTGCATAGAGGGGGAGCCTTGTGACCATCATCGCGTGTATGAGTGCAGGAGGGGACTTCATGTCTCCTATAATGATTTCCCTCCGCACCAATCGGACTGAAAGATTGATGAAGGGGGCACCACCTCCTGGAGCTGTAGGGAAATGTCATCCTTCAGGGTGGGTTCAATCCTACCTATTTAATGAATGGTTCTCCCATTTCATTGACTACACTAAACCTACAGTTGAATCCCCAGTTCTGCTCATCCTAGACGTGCATAGGCAGGCACTGATAACTGGTGGTATGGACGCCTACAATATTGCAGAGAAGTTTGGCAAGGCATTAAAAGTACAGACAGGGTCAACAGCAGTCAGTGGTTTCAAATGTACAGGGATCTACCCTCTAGACAGGAGGGGTGTTTTCACCGAGGCTGATTCCATTGCAGCTCAACATGAGAAAGAACAGGCTAGTAAGCATGGCAATGAACTTGATGATGATATGGATGCTTCTGGACAGGAAAGCAGGGGTGTCTCAAGGAATAAAACAGAACATAAGGCATCAGGTCCATCAACATCAGCAGGTATCAAATAGAGGTCGCAAAGATCTTAAAGCAACTGTCCTGACTAGCTCTCCATACAAGGAGGCTTTAAAAGCTTCAATAGCTAAGCAAGCAAATTGACCCAATTAGAAGAAGAAGAAATAACCTGCTCAAAAAACACTCTCCGATGATGAAAGGAAAAAGAAAGATGTATCGAGGACCAGAACAGGTTCAAAGAGGGCTAAAAGGAAGAAAGACAAGTTTGAGAGAATTTTAAAGTGAAAATGCAAAATTTTCTTGAAAAATTTAACAAAAGGAAATTCAATTATTTAAATTAACAGCTTTACAATAAAATAAAAGATTATTTCTTTTATTATCATGCTGTTTCATATTACCACGCCATGCCACTTTTTGAAATGTAATTGAAAAAAAAAGTACTCTTAAATATTTTATCCTAATAGCTCTAAATGTTTTATAATAATATATTTTGTCAACACTTCTGATAGTGAATGATGCAATTTTGACTTTCAATATTGGGTTTATTGTCTGAAAACAAAAAGTGGTCCATAATACAACCTGTTCCCTTAATGGTAACAAAGCTTATTACCTGGTATTGTTGCACTTCACATTCATGTAACAATGCTATGGCATTACTTTCATCATTATAAATCAAAACAACGTAAAATATAACATAACAAAACTGCATCAAATAAACAAGCTGTGGAACCTTTCTCTAAATACAAAGAGGTTTTGTATTTAATTAAATACAAAGAGATTTCCTAAATAATATGGTGTGTACGTTTATTTCTAAAACATGTCTTAAAGTTTATATAAATGTATTGTTAGTATAAATAAAGCTTAAATCTAAAAAATATAACTACTTTATAAAGAAAGATATTGTTGTCTGAAAAATAACTCTAATTTAATTGCTAGCTTATAAGAATACTGTATAAGAAAAGTGTTTAGTAATATTTTTATTTTCAACGGTTTTAATTAGAGATTTTAAATAAAATAACATTGGCTTTGGAAGTAAATTTTTCACATAAATTGGTAAAAAAAAGAGTAGAAGATGAAAATAAGCGCCAACTAATCCAAACTAAGCTCGCACCGAAGAAGATTTGCACCCTTTATTGAATCTAAACACAGTCTGGAAAACTGTGGGAATTTTTTCTTTTTAGCATCGCGTCTTACTATACGTTCAGATTATACGCTTATGTACGAATTAATCTATTGAGATAGGGATGATAAAAGTTAAATTTATAGGAAGTGTACTCGTATTTGCGTGGAGGGAGAGTTTAAAACCATTTTGTAAAAAAACACCCTCATTACACCATTACGAACCTCAATATCCCCGTCATCGGCAGTTTAGTCTACTGAGAAAGTAGCGCGTCAGACCATGCGGCCACCGAAGCGCAAAAGTCCTTGTGGATATTTAAAACTATGCGTCATAGCCCACGCTCGTGGGCACGCGGACTAAACGTCAACCTCGTCTAGATTGGTTGGCCGGCGACATGGAGGTCAGGGTTCTAATCCTAGCCATGTGTTCTGAGGGGATTATTTTTCCTAAATTGTTTCACACTCCCCCTCCACACGGGTTAGTAGAGTGGATATATATGACGAGAACTCTGCAAGGTCAAACTCGGTGGTCTTGGAGGTGAGGGTTCAGCTCCTTATCCGATGATTCATGGGTTCAAACCCATCCGACGGATTTTTCTTGATTGATAAAAATCTGTAGCGCAACTTCCTTCGGACGAGAAGTAAATCCATCGGTTCCATGGTCGATTGTGGCATGTGAAAATAACTTTCCCGGAAAAATTGGTGGACCCTTTCACTCATGTACTGATAAAGTCAGTCGGTTAAAAAATATCAAATTAAATACGTCAAATAAATAAATAAGCAAATAAAAACTCCGCAAGCGGCTAGCTTGTTGAAGTTTTCTGTGGTTCCTTCTTTTCTCCCCTACCCCCCATCCAACACATTCTTTTCATCTCAGACATGATGTGCAACCAAAGAGGGTAACCAATAGTTCATCAACTCCAGCTCAGTATTTATTGCCCCTTGTTGACTAACAAAAAACAACCTTTGACCACATCAATCCTCACTCGTGCATGCTACAACTTAGCCAATACAAGTTGGGGGTTGGGGAGAGGGGGAGAGCAGGAAATACTAGGGGATCGATTATTTTAAAATAAAAACATATTTTTTATCGCTGCGTCTTGCTTCAATATATACGCATATGAGTGTACTATATGCTAATAAGTTAGTATTGTGATTGTAGAAAAAAATTGTAGAGAAGATCCGGGTGTTATGGAATACCATTGTTTCTCATATGTTAAGTGTCACAATCTATCGTTGACTATTTCAACTATTACAGAAAACAATTTCGAACAGCTAGTGACAGATCAACTGATTGTTTTGTGAGAGACGATTGTTTTGGCTGTCACAAAAACTTTTGCAGGCTAGTGTTATCATGCTATATTTCTTTACTCTACTCTTCTTATTAATTATAATCAAATCATTAGGTTAAGGCTCACTCATCCTTATTTTTGAGTTAAATCATTATTTTACTGTAATTTTATTTTAACCTAAATGTGACCTGGCGGTCTAGGGGTAAGGTGTCAGATTTCTGTGCTGTCGGCCGGGGTTCAATCCTCGTTCCTGGCACAGATTTATCTGATTACCAAACCCTTCCTTCACCTCTGACAAGGCACCTTGTGAATGTAGGGAATGCCAGGCCTCCACCGTGGTTCGGATTCCACGTTAAACTGTAGGTCCTCCATTTCATCTCGCAATCACCATACCATTACACATTAGCGTTTAGTGCGTATAACCCGAACGGGTAGTAAGACGAGGTGCTAATAATACTATTTTAACCTAACAAAAATATTGTTTTACAAAATGGCGAGTCGGGCAATAAGGAATACTACTATTCTATAATGCCGGCACATTTTTAAAGTATTTGACGAGTGATTTATTTTGTCAACGTAAGCTAAAACATTTTTTCTAGCACCTAAGAAATATATTAAGAGAACAATATTTTAACAATTCGTTATTAATACTGATTTATTACTTAGTTATTTTTATGTATTATTTCAATTATTCGTTATTATTACTATTTTATTGTTTTACACATAATATTAGCATGTTTTTTTTTCATTTTCTTATGAAACATTTGTTAGTTTTAGTAAACATAATTAATTTTTTATATAAAATGTGTAGTACTTACATATTGCCCTCCCTGTTTCATATTGTCCTCATTTGTTCCACATCTCTTTTGAGTGCTCCTACAGGATATTAAAAGTTATTAATTTTGCTTTAAGCACTAAAAAAGGAGAACATATTAATTATAAGTTTAATATGGAACTTAAATGACAAAATGTGAAAATACACTTTGATATTATTGAAAAAGTAAATGGTATTCCATATTACCCGCACTTCCTCTATGGAACTCTGCACGAACTTTCTCACTCTATTGTTTAAAAATGGAGATAATTATTCAAAACTCGTAATATATGTAAAATGAAATAGTATACATTAGCAAACCCGAGCAAAAATTGTGTTATACTTACGTTAAACATATTTTGACTCCCGGATTTAAATTTTATGATTTTCTTTTTAAGGAATTAAGTCCTCCCTAGAAGCTTATATTTGGACCAAAAAAAAAATCGATATTGCATCTACAAGGGTCAATACTTCGTATTAACATTTTCGAAATTTTATTAGGGAATGAACATCTTATGTTTAACGTATTTTTATTAAATTTCTCATTTATATATTTAGACCAATAAAAAGGTAAATATTGACTATTGAGTTAGGATTTAAAGATATTTTTTTTAAATTTTAAGATTTAAAATTATAGATAGAGAGATCATTGCTGTATAAACATTTCCCCTAAGAGGTTAAAGAAAAATGAACAAACTTTTTGAGAGAATTACTTATCTACTTACTCTAAGGAATTAGAGAATTATTGCGTTTAAACCTAAGTAGTTTCTCTGTACAACTAAAGCTCACTAAATTGTATTAATATATATATATATGGGTTTTATAAAAATATACTTGAATTTTTTTATTTTTAATAGTACTACAATTTTGCAATGATAAGTTATTTAGTATCTTAAATAGTTGCGGAGATAAGGAAATTTCCGCTTCTGTAAGGTACCCTAAAAGTCATTTTCACAAGAAAATGAAAACAGCCATTTTGTTTATAATCTTAACCAACGCCTAGATACGAATTTTAATCAAAATCGTTAGAGCCAATTTGGATAAAATTGATTTTTTTCTATTTTCCTTCTTTATTAAACTACTTTTAATTTTAGGGTTAAACAGACACACAGACAGACGGCATTGCAAAAACCCCTTTTTATGGTTTGGACGGTCATGAAACGTCGATACCCATCAAAATCTCAGGTTAAATTTAAGTTTAAAATATATATATATATATATATATATATATAT
>CABFOW010006488.1:15134-31592 GCA_902141385.1 Timema californicum | reverse complement strand
AAATAAAATGGCGGCAAATTTTACGCTGTGAAGGAATGTTTATTCAATAAAATATTGTTTTTAAAACTTCAAATCCGACTATAGGAATATTAAAGTGTGAAAAAAATATTAAATTTTTCACGTTAATCGCGAGAATAATAAAATTTCGAGAAAATTCGCGATTTGAAAATGTGTTGGATCACTTCATAAACATTGTGAAACGTGTAAATATAGATTTTGAAGCTACAGAAAAACAATTCGCGTTTATCGCCAATAACAAAAAAACCTGCCTCTGCTCATAGCATTCATAAAATAAAATTGTGCACTTTTAAGAGAAAGCCTGCTCGAGAAATTCATGCAACACCAATAATAGTGAGGCTTAAGTCACATCATATTAGTAAAATAACATTGCTAGCTTGTAAATGCTTTAATTATCTTTGATCAGATGTACAATTATCACTTGACCTTGAAACAATATGGAAAAAAAGTAAACAAAAAGAGGTAAAATTGTATTTAAGTAAAGAATTCGACAGACAGCATAAAATATTTCATTTTTGAGTAAATAATGATTTTAATGGTTTAATGGGTCACCCACTAAAAGTTTTAAGTAAAAATGTGCTACTTACATATTTGAATTATTTTCTAGACCTCAATTCTAAAAATGTAAAATGGATTTATACAATCTGTAAACATATGGCAACCATAATAAGCATTTTGATAAACCTTCCAGTATAGAATTTTTGTTGCTGCCTTGCTATGCATTATTTCATCATCTATACTGTTTTGAGCTTCCTGACACACATTTTAATACACAGGAATAACTCATACATGCCTAAATTTAATATATGTCAGTACATAAATTATTAAAATAAAAGTCACAGTCACAATAAAAATATATTTCAATAACACTAATTCATTAGCTCAAACACACAATTAGAAACTTGAAAAATCACATAGTTCCCAGCCAAACCTGATGCAAATTGTTAACTCCCTTCATAACGACACACATTACAAAGAAAATTATATATTTGAGCATATTGCATTAAGTCTGATCATTACAAATTGAAAACAATCATTCAAAAGCCCAAAATATGTTGACACGATTAGTTTGCTAAAATTATTGACACACAAAAGTGATTTTTAAAAAATCTTTAAAATAATGGTTTACTACAAATTTAATTATAATTTGTTAATAAATATTGAACAAATAATAATAAAAATAATACATTTTTGAAATATCACATTTTGAAAAACATTAACTCAATTTAAACCAGAATGACATCTAGATCAAAGCCCTTAATGATCGAGTTCAAGTTGCCATTGTGCAACTGTTATTTACATTTGATATATTTCATGAAAGGTTTAATAAAATATCCGACCTTTAATATTTACAAGAGAAAAATAACTAGACTGTAAAAATTCTAGTATACATCATTAGGACATAAACAGAATGATAAAAGAAATCGATTGTATGAATTTAAATTAAAAAATGTATAATTTTACAATCAATGAAAAATAAATCTTGATTAAATCATTAGAGAAAATGAGCAAGAACATCTTTACCAAGATGAAATAATGCTGTACACCCTGTTGATTACAAATACAATAATAAACAATTTGTATGGTAAATAAAATACCTGTGTCGACATTATTCAAATAAAATATTTACAAACATTTGAAAAAAATAAATAAAAACCATTTTAAAAATGTAATCAAATATAAAAATGCAGTGAACTAAAGTTTTGATAACTTGAAAAAGGGCTCAAAATACATATTGCCACAAACAAAAATCTAATGCTTCAATACACATACACATACACATACACATACACATACACACACATACACATCCACAATTTTGTTAATGTTAAGATTATGTTATTTTGGTTACTTAACATCATCATTAGTCAGAAAATTATTATCTAATGGAGATTAAAATCACCACTTAGTAATCAAAATACGCCTATGTTGGGCTAAGCTTGATTAGGATAGGGTAGGTTTATTTTCTCCAGTAATTCGTAAGTTATTAAACCAATTGAAGTCATTTACAACTTTATTGATTTGAGGTAAGCAAATACTTAAAACACATTCAAGATACTTAGTTAATATGGCAGCAAGGAGAGATGTTCAATAAGTGTGTAAAATACCTGTTATGGAGAAGATAAGTGACCTTTAAGTGTAAGTGATGTATAAGTCTTGCTTTGTACCCATATTAACATAAGCAGCAGAAATATGGACAGTGAATATGAGAGACTAGAAAAGTGGAGGAATCAGGAATAAAGTTTGTGAGAAGTACTTTTAAATGTCACAAGGATAAACATGATTAAGGGTGAAGCTATACAAAAAAAGAGCTGTGGCACAGGGAATACTAAAGATAATAAAGATAAAAGGCTGAGATAGTATGGTCATGTGGAGAAGATGAAAACAGCAAAGAGAATGATGGAGATCAAGTATGTAGGAAATAGAATGCAGGGGAAACCAAGAAACAGATGGGATGAACAGTTAACAGAAAGTGTACGAGAGAAGAATGTAAGCGGTTATAGGAGGAAGAATGGTGGAAGGATAGTGGAAGATGGAGGCATTTTGCTAAACTGACCAGGCCACGGGCTGGAAACAGTTGTTGATAATGATTATGATTAGTCAAGATACTGTAATGCTATAATTTTTCTGCCACAATATATTTAAAACTCACTAACTTTTATGATCTAAATAGTTAATCTTTCTATGCTTAAGACAAATTTCCAAATCTCTTGTTTACCAAAGTTTTGATCTCCTTGTTAAGGATAACTAAGAAAGAATATTAAGTACGTGACAAAACAAAAAAGGCACACTCCCTTCATTGCTCTTTTTTAAAAAACTGATTTATGCAAAACTCTTTTCATAAAAACCTATAATCATATAATTGAACGAAACGTTAATTGGTTCCCAAACGGTTTTTATCAAACTTTCCTGACTGACTAGAAATTGGGGTTTTTAAATGAATTTTAATAGGATTTTATTGTGATAGTAGACAAAGAAAATACAAACAGAATGAATTAAATTTGTGTCAATTTTTGACTAGTTAAGTGTATACAAGCTGGGTCAACTCACAAAGGACAAACTTTTTTTTAGATCAAAATGAAGTTTAATCAAAATGGTTATAGAAATACCTAAAGACGCTTTCAGAAAAACTAGGATTTTATACGGGATGTAAGAGGAATTTGAGCAGTTGATATAATTTTATTAACACATATGAACAAGAATGCACAGTGTGAAAATACAGTGTATCTAAAGAATATTCACTGAAGTGTAGTATTAGGGGTGTGCAATTGCAGCTGGGGTTCAGTTGCAGATAAAACACTGTATTCATTGATTTAATTTTTTTTTAATTTTCAAAATTTATTAATAGGAGATTTCCTTTAATGGATTTAATATATATTGCTTTGCAGTATCCGATATGTCACAAGTGAAACATTCTCCAAAGGAAGCTACCAAAAAATTGATATAATAGACTTAGTGTTGAAGAATATGTCAAATTAATTTGAATAAAATGGGCTTTTACCAAATTTAATTCAGCAAATTATGCAATAATATATGATGTCCTCACATGGTTTTTAACTAAGCACGTTACATTACTATATCAAAATTGATATGGGGTTTAGTAATAATTAAACATTAAAATATTCAAACCGCTTTGTGTAAAAGATTTATAATATAAGAATTAGTTTGTGCATATGTAGTTTCTATGCCCAATAAGGCAAAAACATATTTGGAAAAGCGCAGAAACACTTATTAAAAAAAAATCTAAAGTGTTATCTTACAAGTCCTTGAAACACAAAGACCTGGCAGTTCTTTGTTTATGTTAGTAAAAGAATAAAGTGAAACACATCCTCCATAAGCTAAAGGAACCTTAATCGAGGGAATAATAATTTTACTCCTCAGAAATTATTACAAATTTATAAATTGTAGATTGAAGAAAAAAAATAAAATTGGGAACCTTTGAGTGTTTCCTGCTGCCCATAAAATATAGTTTTTTTTATGAGAATGTGTGGTCGGTCATTTATAATGATTAAATATTTATAAACACACCTATTTTGTTTCAACAATAAATGCTTATATTAACACACAGAATTCTCAGATTAGATTATAATGGAATTGGAAGCTCTAATGTCAACAGATAACTTTCGTTTTCAACTTTTCAACACATGATATTAATCTCTACATTTAAAGGGGTAAGATTTTCGCATTTTATAGCTATCACTATAATTCCCTTATGGATGATATTAGTTGAAAACTGTAAATGAAGCTGCGATTTAAAACAATGTTCATACTTTGTTGAAATCTTAATATGAAGTTTAATCAATATTTACTGTTGAAACTATTATTCCTTTTGAAGGTGGATGTGATGATCAAACATGTCCACTTCTGTTGAGAAGGCTTAGTAATGACCCCTCAGTCTCTAACTGATGTCGATGGTTTGCTGCAACTAACAAAACAATGCAGCTTTAGATAAATCTTAACAGCACAAAACAGAGATATGTGCTTCTTTGATTCTATTGAGTTACCAAAGCATTGTATTTGGATAAGTATAAATTTATTTTGACAACCAGTTAAATATAGCCAAATTTTCTTACAAAGAGCTTTCTCAAAGACTTATTTTCCTAATATTCCCCTTAAGTATAGTAAGATAATGATAGGAAAAAGGGGCTTCCATTCAGTTATTAGTAAGGAAATGGCTCTATATAAAACGGAACATAGGGCCTACTTATGATGAAAATATATTTAGTGACAGATATAATCAAATTAAAACTATCAAATAACTTGTAAGTTTGTAGATAAGTCAAATGAAATGTATTCAAATTTAATAATGTTTGTTGTTTGATAATCCTTCCTTATTGTTTAAATGTTCTATTTGCTTGAACTATATAGAATATTCATTGCTACAAAATCTAAATTGTGGCAGGGCTCTCAAAACTCACGGACTGCACCTACCCAGTGAGATAAATCTGACTGACTAACCCCTTTGCCTGCAAAAGTTTTATATTACTATTTGGCCTGCAGTCATATACACAAAAAATAAGGTTAATTTTAGTGTATATAATTTTGAATAACAACAAACACTTAAAACTATCTTAATCTGTGCTATATTTTTTGTTACTTTAAATTAGAGATGTTGTTTGCATACAAATGGCTCAATTTGAACAGTTCCTCAAGCTGAATGAGTCAAACTAATTCTCCTCCTCAGCGTGAACTAGTAAGAATTGAGTTACAAGATGAAACAACAAAAGACAATCAGGATTTTTCCTCTTATACCGGTCACAGAAACAACAGGACCATTCATTTTATTGTTTTTTATTTCCTTAGTAAATTCTCTTATTTAAAAATATTATTATTGTGATCAAGAATGTGTTAAAAGTTTATTTTAGATAGTTTTTTGCTTGCTTTAATAGTAATCTTATCACAGCTATTTTGAAAATAATATGTTAATACTACATTTAAGAAGTTCTACATTTGATTCACGAACCTAAATAGTACAATTAAAACTTATATAAAGTTTAAAAACTTCCGCCTGAAGGCAGGTCTTTAACTATCTAGCTTTTGATTCATGTGGAATAACTCAAACTATGTATATTGGAAACTGGCAAACAACTAAGCTTCAAGTCATCGGGTAGACCGGTTGTTAATGATGAACCACAAGATGAATTTGGTCAATCGCGAACAATAATCTATAAGCTGGAGTTGGGTTGGTCAGTAACGCTGAGCTACAAGTTGTATTTCGGTCGGTTGCAAACAACGGAAATAGTTAAATGACTGGCTCATTTTAGGTAGCTGAAACACTTTGAACTGTTCTCAAAAGTAAGCTGTTCTACCCATTTATACTTTAAATTTGGGGAGGTTATAGGCTTGAATTCCATCCAGATATACAAAGGGTGGTTTTTCCTAGAATGTTCCTTACATTCTCTTCTCTCACATGTGGTTACATTTCCTTTAAATTACATATTCTTCCTAACTTATCCCTACCATGATTAATATGCCCAAGGACCGGAAGGGTAGCAAGATGCTGCAAAAACAAAACCAAAAGTATGTTGCGAAAAGAGTAAATAAAAGGTTTTTATGGCCTGAAACATGTCCCGAGTTTGTGAATCTGGCCCTTTGACTAAATTCAGTTTGAAACCACTGCATTTAAGCAAGGTAAATGGTATGTTTTTAATGCAAAATAGGTGATGATCATTTTTAAAGAAGGTAAAAAAAAGTATTACTGCTATAGCATTAAGTATGGTGTAGCAGAAAATAAGATAGCAAAGTATAATATTAATAATAAAGTATAAATTCTAATATTTTTTACTACATCAGATTTCTAAAAAATATTCAAATTCAAACAAATATACTCGATTAAATTTCAAACCCTTATATGGATAGTTTTTAAAGAATATGAAATAGTGTTGAGTTTTCATTAAAGATATTTTGATTAGGACTCTTTTGCAAATTAAGGAATTTGATATCTTAATAAGTTTTAAGTATAAAATAGAGTGTAAGCTATATATAATGTGATAAGTTCATTTTCAGTAATTGAAATGACGAGAAAATGGCTGAAAGATTTTGATAAGCCAACATTCATTTCAAAGGTTGAGGGTTCAAGATGTCGGCAAAATTAGCTTCTAATGAAAACCAAATTCTCTAGCGAATTTTCATCATCTCTTCTGTATGCACAGTGGCTCATGTGTGCAGTAAATATTTGTTTAAATCATCATGGAAACCCTGTATCAGTCAGTAAATAAAATATTTCTCTCTGGCTAAAAATAAAAAAACTCAATTCTTTCTAAAATTGTTACACCGGAGACAAGAAAGTGACCGTCTCAGACAGAATTAACCCACTGAGCCACCGTGACCACCTACTCCTAGGTTGAGGGTTGAAACAATCGTTCATAGATGGCACCCTCTCAAAAGTTGTATAAAGACTTTCCATCAGACCCCTTATGTACATAAGAGTTAATGTGAATAAAAGTTAGTCTTTATAATTATTTATTGTTAGTTCTAATATAAGAAGTAGGATAATTAAGCTTAAGGCAATCAAGGATTAAACATGAAAATATTTAGAACTAAGACTTATCTTACGGAGATATCTAACCTAAGCACTTTTATGTTCCAAAATATAATGTATAATAAAAATAAAAAAAGGAGGACAAAACAAACCCCCCAGGTTGCCTGTTTAATGTTATTATAAGTTCAGTGTTGAGCGTTTATAGAGCCCCCCGGGGGCTGGTGCTCGTTATTTGAATTCTCTATGATCAATGTTTCACATGTAAAGATAATCTGTTTAGTGTTTAGGGATACAACATTATTCTTAAAAACATAGGTAATGAAAACATCAATGTTAAGAAACCATGGTCAGAAGAACGATACATTGATGTGTTTCCAATGTTTTGAAATATTTTTGAAATAATATAGAAAAGTGAGACCTCACTTTATGCCTTGTGATTTTGTTACCATCACACGGTTTAAAGTGAGATCACAGGCCTCTAAAAACACAAATAAGAGCTAGAAATGTCCATATCATCAGAAATTTCACATAAAATGTTCCTATATATATATATATTAGAGATACCAGCGTAAATCAAACCTTTCCAATCCAAAATTGTAGGTGAATGAAATGTTTACTGATTAATCGATGCTTAACTATCTTTATTTATACTAGACAAAAAAAAACTTAGATGGTACAAATATTTCTTTAATTTAATTTATGTAACAATTTTGAAATGGAGTTAAGAAAAAGAAGCTTAGACAAACTAGTTCCCAGAAGCCTATTTCTTTCCTGGGCGATGGTTGCCACGACTTCCGATAACAAGTGTTCGCTCGGCAGACATGGCAACGATGGGGAGGTATATCATTGCAATCTTTGCAAGCGTTGGAAAAAGAGACTTCAAATTCTCCCAGATTTCAATGGCGTCTCTTTTTATTGGTGTGATAGAAGATGACAGATACATCTGAACTTGTTTCGCTGATGATTCCTGTAGTTATATAAGATGATTTATTTTTCATATTTTTGTGTGTCAACTATGTATGATATTTCCAAATATCAACTTGCAAATCATTATTATCAGAAGTGTCATTCTTTGATGTAGCAAGCTGTTATGTTCACGAACATATTTATTTAAGTAATTAATTACTATGCCTTTGGCTGTGGCATCTTTGAAATGCATGAACTTAAATCTGGGGTCGAGAGTAGTTGAAATGGCAAGTATGGCGGAATGCTCAAGGTTATCAAACCTTCTAGCTAGTTGTTTCTTTATCTCCTCTATAAATTGTGTAATCATTCCATTTTTAGGTATCATATTTTCTATTGCTTCTCAGACACAACTAACTAGTGGAATAACTTTGCTCACCGTCACGTAGCTATCTCCCGAAATTTATTTTGTTAACTTCTCAAACGGGCATAGTAATTCTACCATTTCTTTGATACAATCTAGTTCAATGCTTGAGACCATTGGGGGAGCTTCTGGTCGAGTCAAAAGTATTGCCCCTACAATGGACACTTACTCCATGAATCACGTTAACATTTAGAAGGATGAATTCCATCTTGTGCAAACATCAAGAATAATTTTTTTGATTTGGCTTTCTTTCAGTCCCATTTCAATCTGTATTTTACGTAATTTGTCACTTGCATTGACACTCTTTTTGATAAATTTCACTATATCTCGAACCTTACCAATTAATTCAGTACAGTTTTATGCATTGTCAATTGATTTAGTTACAACTAAATTAGTTGTATGGGCAAAGCAAGGAATAATCTTTTTTTATCCAAACATTTCCCTCTTGACCTTCATTACAGTGCTGTCATTATCTGTGACAATAGCTGAAACTATTTAAATTGAAACATTCCACTCGGCGAAAATGTCTGTACATTTTTCAGTGATATACAGCGACGTGTGGATTTCTGTCAGCTCCATAACACCTAATGTTCCGCTGAGGAGTAGAGACTTGTTCAAAAAGTGAATAGTAACACCCACAAATGATTTATTTTGCACGGTTTCAGTACAAATATCATAGGTGATGCAATAATTTTCAGCATCTTTTATATAATTTTTAAAAAGATGACTCATTGCCTAATATTTGTCGTCAATTCTGGCTTTTATTGTCTCTCGACTTGTCACCTTGTACAATGGACATACTTCCCTCATCAGTTGCAGAAAGCCTTATCTTCTACAGTGGAAAATGGTTTATTATCCATGATTATAAAATTCACAATGGCTTCAGTTATTTTATTTGATCTAGCTCCATCCTGTGTGGTTATGTATTTTATGTTATTTATGAAGTCATCAACAGTTGGTTGCATCTGCAAACGTTTCTTAGGTAGAACAATGCTAGTTGAAGTACTGGCAACAATGGTGAAATAGATATTTGGGTCGCTGTCCGATGTTGATGCTGTTGGAACGACATTAATAATATCTTTATTTGCTGACGTTGTGGCATTTACTTCCATATAAGCCGTAATGGCACCAACTTTTTTTGGCTTCTTGCTAGGTATTTCGGCATCTGCTGTGAATGTACATTTTCTAAATGACCACAAAGATTGCTTGTATTGCCAGAAGTTTTTAGGTTCTTATTACATGTCTTGCACACTGCATCTTTTGTCACTGATTTTGTTGAAATAGTTCCAAATTTTGCTTTTCAATTTATTAGGTGACATTTTTCAATTCATCAAGTGGCATTGTGATCTGTAAAGAAATATAACACAATTTAGGATTTTAACTTTAGGATAAATGAAGTTGATTAAAAAATAAATGGAGCTTAAAAATTAATCAAAACAATGATACACAAGCATAATATTGTAATCAAGGCATTATTTGACATAAAAAATGACTACATTATATTAATGAAATTAACAAAGTTGAAATAGACTTGTACAAAGTGCCATGGCAGCATGAGGTGCACAAGCTAGCAAGAAATCAGTAGGTAAGTAAATCACTGATAAACGTACTGACCAAAGCGTGTAACTCAATTGAAATATATATAGTAATAAAGATATTATAAACATAACACTTTACTCACATATATAACTACTAACACTCCTGAAGCTTAAAAACCACTCAAATCTGCAAACCAAGCACTTTTAGGTTAGATCCGCAAGGTGTCAAGTCAACGCGTGTTGACAGCAAAGCATTCACAAACGGAAAATAAATGTAGGAAGGGAGATGATAGAACGATGTCGATGTTTAGTCATTTTGTCGTCGATGTATCGCTCATCTAAATATCAATGTATCATTTGGATTCCTATTAGTGTTAAAAAACAATAAAATCCAAACAAACAAATAAAACAAACCCCCAGATTGAATACACGGCAAAATAGATAAACTTATTTTATTCTTTTTTCTTCCCTGTCCGGCAAGTAACCTTGTTACAACATGTAAAGAAGAGGATGGTATGGCTTACCGCTTCTGCCCCAGTTGACTAGTCACAAGGCTCCACGCCTCAACAACAGCGCGACACGACTCATTTCAGACTGACCTGAGGGATCATAGTTCGCTGCTCACCTCTAATTGTGCCTCGCCCAAGAAAATAATAGACAGTAGACATGCGCAGGTTGGGCACGCGCCTACAGCTGTGATTGGAAGGTAACGGAACTATTGTTTGGCATGCATTTGAATTATGCCTAGACTGTGTGATCATGTTCTAGAACAGTGCTACCTCCCTTACCCCTCTACCTATCCTTGTTTCCCGCGCTTTGAGAACACATGACCCTAAACGTGTGTATATAATGGCTGAACTCTCTAGTGTCAGTACACATTGCACTACGATCGCTAGGTGAGGCACTTTGGTCTTGGATAGATTTAGCTCGGTTTATTTCTAAATTCTGTTTGGAATTTATCATTAAAAATTACCGTTTGGGATGTTATATTATAAATTGAATCTTTATTTATTTATAATGGGTCTCCTGAATTTCGTTTAAAGACTATGGCTAAACGTAATACTGTGTCCCGGTTGGACCCAAAACATTTGTCTAGTGGTGAAACTCTTTTATCCGCTTCATGGATAGGTTTACGTTTTAGAGCACCAACATTTTTGGTCCTGTGTTGCAATGGGCTGTATTATATTGTAATTTTCCCAAATCCTATGTTCTAATATTATGCCATGTGTTATTATTGGGAAGTTTATTTGTTATTGTTAAACATCGGAGATGTATTCTTTGTTGGTTAAATCAGGGGCCGCGAGTCGGCGTGCTTATTCTTTTAACTCTAGTTGAAATGTTTAATGTTAGTTTTCCTAACTATAATGAATGTTTCTATTTTTGTTGTATATTTCTACTACACCCATTTATGGCTGTTAAGATATTCTTTTAACTAGAACATTTTGTCTAGTACTCTGATAAATTGAGAGTCGCTGATGGCGACTAGCTAATATCCTTTTGATATTACCATAGTCTAGGGTTTACTATCGCCATTCTTCATTATTATTGTTATCTCTACCAGATTTGTGTGAAGGTCAATTTAACCGTAATTGTTTGTTTGGTCTTTTATGAACTCGGGGAGGCGTCCCAAATTTTTGTTGTGTTATTATTACTCTTCGGCCATTGTGTATGGATACAGCACCTAACGCTGGGCATGTCTCTCTTACTCATAGAGACTTTTGTCATTTTGTTGAATAAAAATAAAACTAACTTGTAACAAACCTGTCTGTCATTTATGGGTATAAGAATATATAAAAAGGGAGGGTTAAAAAGTTAGCGCTTCGGCAGCTCCTTGTCCGAACGTCCTTCCCCCTCACGAGTTAGTGCTCTGGCTTCTCCTCGTTCCTTCATTCACTTTCCTCTCCTCCCTCTCTTCCTTGAAATGCCGAAGCGCAACCGCCAAGGTACCATTGGAGGAAAAAACAAGTTAGCTAAGCAATCACCTTCCCGGCCAATCCCTAGCCCTGCTCCTTCCACTGTTAACTATACATCCTCTGACCACTCCGTCTTCCCTCAATTAGTTCCCTGTGTCCACGACTGGAGTACGCCCACGATGCGCAACCCTAAGAATGATCACAGGTGCTGGCACCTACACGCTCACTGCCGGCTCTTATCGACTGGAACACATTCCAGTGGGATTTCGCCGAAATCCTCCAACAATAATTACGAGTGTTCCAGAAGACAGTAACAAAGTGGTATGGTGCAATTAATAGAGAGCTGGGGGAAGGGTTGTTTTACATTTCTCATTGTGTTGTGAAGGGTAAAAATATAAGTTTTACTTAAAATTAAACACTGAAAGCTCAAAATATATGGAAAATTGATAGCCTATAATTAGTAAACCTTTGAAGAGAAAGTAAAGTGAAGTCTCATTCTATAACTTTTCACAATAAATAGTTTTGAATACATTTTAGTGTGATTATTTGCAGCCATCAGTTCAATCAAAAATGAAACAAAGACTTTGCAAAACTGTCTCGCCTGGTCTAAGAGGTCATCAAACAGCTCAAGTTTAGTAAACATTTTTATTTTAGAACACTATGAATTATAAAAATGAATTCTTCTTTATGATTCCTAACAAATGATAAGGATATTTGTTTCATTATTGATTGTCTTTCATTTTCAAGTTACTAGTTGTTGATTTTTGTGGCATGTATTTTGGACCCTCAGATAATAATCAAATAATACATCCAAATTAAGTTGTTTTTAAACTCAATTTGAAGCAAAAGAGTACATGTGTCATATTAAAAAATCAAGGTATTGCAACTAAATTTAAAAGCTTTGAGAGCACGCGTTTTGATGACATTAAAATTGAGAATACAAATAATAATACTAATAATGATTATTAAAATGATAATCACAGTAATGGTTTAAATTAGGTTTGGAACAATATTTGTTGTTTATTCTTAGTGAAATGTATGCCAATAAGAGAAAACTTTAGGTTTATGTCCAAACACATTTCAATTTTGTCATATAGAAAGTAAAGTAAAAACATATTCTACTCAGTCTTATTCACTCTTTTAGCTTGATTACCAAGCCAATGTGTCATTTAAACACGAGTAAATCAATAAGATGTACACAAACATACATGCACACACACCCACACACATACAAGGCTTGGATGTTGTTCCATAACAGTTTGTGCTTAAGGCCAACTTTCACTGGCGGAAGTTTGGTACAGTGAGCACAGCATTACTAGGGGTTACATAGTCCCCTATCATCAAACTGTTGTTTACTGGGTAATGCGAGGTGTTTCCTAGGACCAGGTGATGCGTTTGCTGGAAACAATCACAAAGAGGAACCAAGTGTTTAAACAAAGTTTCACATTTTGGGTTAAACAAAATAAAATACAAACAAATGTTAATGGATAGTGATTTTTCACTCTCCAAATGTTAACAAGTCATGAAATAGAAATAATATCAATTATTTTATGAGGTATTATAAGGGTAACAATAGATTACCTAATTTTTAAGTGATTTTATAATTAATTTGTCTTTAGATTTTATTTAGTTCTTTAAATGTGTACCCTAATGTGAATAAACTCATAGAAAATCTTTAAGATATAGTTGAACAAAATATAAATATTTGGATGCATATTTATCTTAAAGAACAAAACAATTAAAATGTTGCAGACAAAACACAACTTATGTTTGTAGCAGTCAGTTTTATTAGCCATTATAAAAACAAATAACTTTGCACAAATATTCTCTTATTCATGTTTTGCTAAGCAGTAAAATATTTTTATTTGCTAGCATCGATATGGATAAAAGTGCAAACATATAATTATTTTTTTACTATATTATTTTTTCAATTTGTCTTGTCCTTTTTCTAAATCATATTTTTAAATAAAAAACTAATTATAACATTCACATATGTCCAAATTAAGAAAGATTAGACTGTAAATACTACCACTTAAAGACGCCATCCAGTTATTTTTGTTGATATGGACTATGCAGTATTATTTTGGACCTTGACATGGGATGGAAGGAAATGAAAGTTAAGCTTAGTATAATTTCCGTTTTTATAAAAAAAATTATAAAATAAATCAAATATGGCTTCAGTATATACATTTATATAAAAAAAATTCTCATAGTAATATCAAGAGCAATTGAGTATATATTGGTCATGGGAATTGTATAATTTGACTAGGACTATTTCTCTTCATAAAAAGTTTAAAATGTCATAAAGCCCATCACAGCTATTTAAAAAATGTTGAAATCACATATGCAGAAAATTAATATATCTACAAAAGTATTATTTTATTGATTTATTAAAAAAAGTAATAAAAGTGATAAAAGTGCAAAAATACACAGCACTTGTGTTCTCTTAGCCTTAATAAATGAGTGAGATTTAAACATAGTTGTTTAAAGTTTGTAAGAAAATAGCATTTTTTTACATTTAAAGTTTGCTTTGATTGTTAAGTTACTATCTTAGGTCAAGTTTATAGTCATGTATAACTCATAACTAGTAGTGAATAGAGCATGGTGTATAGCGCACGCCCAAATTACATTGATTATTGTTTATTTAAATTATTATTATTATTAGCACTACATCTTACTACCTGTTCGGGTTATACGCACTTACGCTGATGTGTAATGGTAGGGTGATTGTGAGATGAAATGGAGGACTACAGTTTAACGTGGGATCCGAACCACGGTGGAGGCCTAGTATTCCTAACATTCCCAAGTTGTGATTAATACACGTCTTGTCAAAGGTGAAGGAAGGGTTTGGCAATCAGATAAATCTGTGCCCGGACTCCCAAATATCTATGTATAATAAGACGGTGCAGATTAATGAAAAGTAGATGATAGTGAAGGAAGTCAACCTGATAGGTTAGTTAGGTTTGGCCTAGATTGGGACAAACACACTTATTTCTTCATTTCTTACTTCATTTTTCACACTTTCACAGTTACACTTTGTTTTTAAATATATATATATATATTTGTAAAGAGACACATACATTAATAATACATAAAAAAAAAGATATATGGAAATACATGCTCTTAGAATTTGAAAAATAACTAAAAACTTACAGAGCTGCCAAATTAATTTAACAGGATAGAGGCCTGAATAAATAAGATAGTGCGATGAAACTAACAAGTACTATAATTGTCTCTCTTCACATTCTCAATGGTTAATCCGTCTTAAGTCCTAGGGTTGTCTAATCTCAACTTCATGCATGAAAAGTTGAAGTTAAATCAACTTTATGGATTATGTACTATCCACTTTATTATCGACCTTGAACAAGTAGTTGAAAATATTGTTTTAACTTCTAGCGCAGTATGATCTATGCACTATTTGCTATTATTGATGTGTTATGCATGAAAACAAACCCAGCCTAGGATAGTGCTTCTATTTAGGGCAAACAAATCTATAATTTTTAAATATGAAGGACATATTCCAAACTGTTCTTGTGTTTAGGTTTAATAATTAAGATATATATTATTTTCTGATGATAATGTTTATATGGACATTAGTTTTGAGTTGGACATTACTTCTATATCAAGATATTTGTGAACCACATTTTATTATTTATCCAGGATATCCGCAAATTTACACTAGAGGAGTTGGGTTAACATTTTAGAAGAAACATCCCTGCATTGATGTGGAGAAGGTGAAAAACCATTAAGGAACTACTAATAGTGCATCTGTATAAGGTAGAAAAATTTACAAATAACAACCATAAAAAAATTGTTTCACTAATTATAATTAGTAAGGGTTTGCAACGCTTCAAAATGTAAAAGTTGAAGGTCCAATCTATTTTGCTTTGACCCCAAAATTGCTTAGCATCTTTAAAAAACTTTGAAGGACAAAATAATATATAATATGAATGTATTTTAAATATACATATTTCAACATATAATTATTTTTAGAACATTTACTAAATGTGAGCATATATACATATTTCAACATATAATTATTTTTAGAACATTTACTAAATGTGAGCATATATAAAATGAATAAAAGTCAAAGAAAAGTTATTGTATTATATTCAATATTGCAAACATAATTTTGAAAAAAGATTAATACCGGTAAGGTCATAACACCATGAAATAATGGTCAATGGTATGATACAAAGAAAAAATTAATATTCAAATATTTTTAGTTGTTCTATCTTCCATACTGGCATTCAATTTATGAAATATATTTTATTGCCAATTTTTAGTCTCCTAATATAGTTTTTGTCTCATTGCAATTATTTATGAAATATTTACAAGTGCATTTTGATACAGATAGAGATACATTTTTAATAGATTTATCAGTATTTGCTTTATTATTCCAAATTAATAATAAAGTGAATGTACAAGGTGGAATACAAGCACAATTCTTAATATAAAATACCTGTAGCTTTGACTTTGCTTTGCATGCTCAAACCTTCAACTTCACATTAAAAAAACACTTCACAGAGCCCCACTAATTATAGGGAAGACTCAGGAGGCCAGGCATAGATAAAATCTGGTTCACCTTTCTTTATAATGTAACAGGTAGCAATGTTTGATATTATTTAATTTAATATTTCACATTATGGGGGGACTGCCCATCTTTTTTTGGGGGGGGGG
>CABFOW010006487.1:0-31606 GCA_902141385.1 Timema californicum | reverse complement strand
AGAATGCAAGGATGACGTAAGCCTGGGAAATCGTACCGTAATTGTTAGTAATATAGAGAATGCAAGGATGACGTAAGCCTGGAAAATCGTACCGTAATTGTTATAAACCAGCATGTTACACACGCGTGATATGTCATGTTTTCAAAAACATGGTTGTTTTGCCAATTAGCATAACATTGACAAAACCAGTAACTCAGAGGGAATACCCCTCTTCTTTCAAGGAAAGGAGCGGAGTTCAGGAAGCCCGTTGGAGATACTTTGAAATTATTTACATACTCAGATATTGAGATAGAGTAACTTGTGAGGGGAATACCCTACAGTTTGAGTTCCTGTTCAACTTCACCGTTGTGTTTTTATCAGCACGCTTTTAGAACTAAGTACCGCTTAATTTACTACTCATACCGGTATTTAAAGACTAAAACTTGGAAACGAAACACACATAAAATTACTGAAAATAGGTTATGTATGAAACATTTGACAGCGAGTGTGGGAATGAAGATTTATCAATGAGGATGAAACGCTAAACCAGGCAACTAAGGTAAGTTTCCAAATTAGTGAAATTACTACACTAGAATGCGTGGATGGCAGAAAATCGACTGTGATTTACGTATTTCGCATTTTTACAAGCAGAATAAACACACACAAAATAATAGTGTAATTTGTCACTTTTTAATACTTGTGTAAATAAAATGAATATTTCCTCTTAAAAATTATGGTTCTCTCGTGCGCCCCTCCGGTGCCCTGGGAATTTGCCCAGTCTACCCGGTTATAAACCAGGGCCTGGCACTAGCATGCGTTACGTGTCTATGAAGGCAATAGTTTGTTCTCAGACTATTATCATGTTAGTCTCTAACAACTAATCCTGAGTGACTCGGCTATTTTGTTCTTGTCTTGTGCATTTCCGTCTATGGACGTGTAATAGGAGAGGCTGCACACATTTGTCATCCCCTGTTAGGGGACTTCCCCTCGAACCTACGTAGATGCACCATCATCCCTTGTCATTAACCTTGAGTCACCACAGATAGAACACCACCTTATCCTAGGTCACAGACAAGTAGAAAACAAACTCTCAACCTTGCATGGGTTTCACTACACTCCTTTTGCCAGATTGAATCTTTCAACACTGGACTTCGCCAGTGTCACTGCTGGGTGAAGATAGGACTAACCGCAGCAATCCTAGTGTTGAGGACTCGATCTGGAAAAAGGAGCGCAACCATTTTAACCTGGAGGTTGAGTGTCTGGGTATATTATTTGTCTGTGGCCTAGTCTGTTGGAAAATGCTTTAACTCTGGATGATATGTTTTTCCACCTCGTCTTCCCTTCCTGGCGATAAACATGATAATTACGCTAGTAGAATATTGGCGAGAAAGGTTACATTTAGATAAAATATAGCCGAATTGGTATAGAGGGAGAGTGGTAAACCACTTCTGAAAACCTTCCACATTATACCTTGCTAAGATTCTAACAATGATCTCCCTATCGCCCCAAACCAGACTATATTTGCTTTACACTTATTCCTCTTGCCCACCGATGCGTGGCTTACCTTTGGATAACTTGTCAACAATTATCTTATATTTATTGTCCTACTGTTTCAGTGGCTAATTTTAGAGTGAGCTACTTTGCATATTATCTGTTCCAGATGGAAGAACACCCAATCTCAACCATTGTTTCACAGACAGAACAGCAACCTAGCTCAACCCAAGATTTACAGATAGAACAACAACAACATAATTCAGCCTTGGATTCACCGACAGAGCTACACCCCAACTCAACAGTAGTTTCACAGACAGAGCAACAACCTAGCTCACCCCTAGAATCGCAGACAGAGCTACACCCCAACTCAACAGTAGTTTCACAGACAGAGCAACAACCTAGCTCAACCCAAGATTCACAGACAGAACAACACCCTAGCTCAGCCTTAGACTCAGAGACACAACAATCCCTTAATTCACCCCTAGACTCGACCATTCTCTCTTGGGCGCAGGTTGCCCTCAGCGTACAGCAACGGTTCCATGACATCTTCAAGAACAGGATCTGGGAGAAGGTCGACTCCACTCAGGAAAGTCTAGACTGCCTTGAAAGAAACATCGGATACTCTTTATTTGGACCTCCCCCAAACCTGCCAGGGGAAGACTCCGCTTCTAGAAACGGATACGATGCCAAACAGACAAAGCAGATAAAAAAAATTCATTCTGTGATCGTAAAACTTGTAATGGATGCACCTAAAGTGATAATATTCCTTTTCGTGATCGCAAAGATAAACAGCCAGCACGTCTCCATACCTATTCTCCGAGTTGTCCAAGGTGACTCGGCCGATATTGAAAGAGACAAGTTCGTAGATGATAGAGGCCGAGTGTATAAAGGCTGGTTTGACTTCCTCCAGAGGAACACTCTCCCCAACTGCTTGATCTGCTGCCCCAAGGAGGGCTTCTACTCGGAGACAGAGGGCAAGGTCAACGTCGAGTTCGCATCCTCATCTTCTTCGGGAATATCAAGGAAGATATTGAATATCTTGAATCTTACGACGATGGTGGCTGTAACATCCATCAGTGCGGCGGCGCTGCTGGTCACTGTACCTGGTGTTATCGTCACCACAGCTTCTGTGGGAGGCGCAGTTTCCGGGTGCTACGGACTCCACAGATGCCTCGAGTCATTGGTCGACAGGAAAAATCATGGCCAGACGCTGAGTCTGAAGAGCTCCGAGGCTCGGAACACTTGGTTGGCAGCCGTGGGGGGGACGGCCGGTCTGTTCCTCGGTGGTCTGAGCTCGCTCGGGGGAGTTCTCGCCAAGAAGGTGGATGTCTTGAGGGTACTGTCAACCCTGATCATCGGGAACTCGGCCATCAAGGGTCTCGTGGTCATGAATGATATCGCCACGATCGTCAACAAGATCAAGGACCAAGACCAGATAACCCCTCTAGACGCCTTCCAGTTATCGTCCTCCATTCTCTTCTTCGGTGGCTCCGTCATCTCTATGGATACGGCATTCAACACTCTGAGGTCCCTGGTGCCGCTGGAGATGCCTAAGGTTGTGGGGGTCATGAACACGGTGGAGCAAGCTAAAGTCATTGCGGTTGCGGTCGCAGAGCAATCCAGTGCATCAGTGACTGAGGAGAGGGACAAAGTTTTCAAGGAGGTCGACAAAGGAAAGATGTTGGACTCACCAGAAGATGTTCCCAGGAACATCGTGGTGCTACAGTTGGTTCCTCTAGACGATGACCATATAATGACTGGAACTTCATCCAGCGAGGAGCCTGCCAAAGAACACGTCGTAAAAAGAGGCGTATTCAATACTACAATTTTAACCAAGACTTTGAAACTTCCCTCAGTAGGTGGAAGAGATAAGTGTGAATTGAATAGTGGTCCTAGCATCCAGTCAGAAGACTCTAAAGTAGCAGAACCACTTGAGGTAAATTTGGAAACTGCTGATATATTAATTGACAAAACTTTACTTGATATTATTTCAACAAAAACTGACGGTGCTCCCATTAAAAACCAAGTTATTCAGTTCTTCGAATTCGATAATTATCCTGAAAATTATAGAGACTCAGGGGCTTCCTTTGAAGAACGTACGGGTACCTTGAAGAAGACATCGAAAGCCATACAAAACTGGCGATCAGTTTCATCAGTGGGTAGTGCGCGGGGGACTTACACTTTGAGAAACGGTTCTTCTGGAGGTAGTCAAAACTCACCTGACCAAGGACTTGTTGAACGGAACGCGGGAAAACCCGGGACCATCAAAGAAGTGAACTTGACAGATTTGTTGTGTTTGGTAAAAACACAACAGCTGGAACAAGAATTGGATTTTCAGGATCAAGTGAAGAAACGTTCAGAAGAGAAGGCCTTCTTTGGAAAATGGCTGAAAGTGAATAGAATTCGTCAGTGTTTCAACAAGTCAGGAAAATCTTCTGAAGACAACGTTGAGAGAGAGTGTTCTAGCAGTGACTGTACATCCTTGTTGGACAGCGCTGAGAGAGTGTCCTAGCAGTGACTGTACATCCTTGTTGGACAGCGCTGAGAGAGAGTGTTCTAGCAGTGACTGTACATCCTTGTTGGACAGCGCTGAGAGAGTGTCCTAGCAGTGACTGTACATCATTGTTGGACAGTGCTGAGAGAGAGTGTTCTAGCAGTGACTGTACATCCTTGTTGGACAGCGCCGAAAGAGAGTGTTCTAGCAGTGACTTTACATCCTTGTTGGACAGCGCCGAAAGAGAGTGTTCTAGCAGTGACTGTACATCCTTGTTGGAC
Organism: Timema californicum; assembly: GCA_902141385.1. Lineage (NCBI taxonomy): Eukaryota > Metazoa > Arthropoda > Insecta > Phasmatodea > Timematidae > Timema > Timema californicum. The sequence continues at coordinate 27,358 of CABFOW010006487.1, read as the reverse complement.
AGCGCTGAGAGAGAGTGTCCTAGCAGTGACTGTACATCCTTGTTGGACAGCGCTGAAAGAGAGTGTTCTAGCAGTGACTGTACATCCATCTTAGACAAAGCTAGCAGAAAGAAAGTTAGTATTGATTCTCCGATGGTAAAAAGAGATTATATTGATGATTAAGTAATTGCTGATAGTAATAATTTTAAATAGTAGCAACATAATAATTTATTATTGGTTATACAGAAGTACTTAATCTAAAAATCAAAATCGATAAATAATCGCAGAGTAAATCGACTCTCTGATATATCAAATTAAATCAATCCAATTAAAATAACACAAAATTCTACCACTCGTTATATTATATTTGTATTATGTTGTGAGTTGTGTTGTAGTTTTGGTGACATGTCATTTGTTATTTTTTTTTAATAACAATCAATGCTCATGCTTTATTCTTGATCCCCTGGTTGTTCGAACGTATTTATTAGTCCATTAAATTGTCAAGTTTTGTTATTTGAGTCTTCTAGGTGGTATTTTGTTTCATTTATGGGGTGATAAGGGGAGCTATATTTACTTCTTTTTTTAATTTCTGTGAGAAAATATATTTTGTATTTGTGATTTGGTTGCAGTTTGCTATACAAGAACTAACAGAGATGAAAATGATAGAATGTAGATTTCCTTCCATTCCCTCAACGGGTTTATTTTCATTTGGTTCTGTTCAGTAAACTTGTGAAAAATGTCATGTTTTATTTTTTGTACATTTTTCTGAAACTTCTGTTTTTACAAAAATTGGCTATTCAAACTCATTTAATTAGCTGATAATTATGTTCATAGGTTCTAAAACACCCTTCCACATAGTTAGGTTATTGAAATTTTCTCTTGGAACTTCAATCCACCTCCCATTTGGAGAAACCACGTGAGTGCCCTTGTCAATGTTCGACCATTTTAGACATTTAAAGTGTTGAGAACACGCGTATTTAAAACATATTATCAACTTTTTTTTGTAAATTATTGTACACTCAAACAAAAGAGTAAACTTGTATAGACTATGGTTGTCGGGATGAGAAGTAAAAGTAGGTTGTATGCTTTGAAAGTTAGCTTTGGCTCTTTGCTCGCGTGTTTGGAAAGTCCACATTTCTAACGCGTCAGTGAAACAGAGCTTGAAAATGTCCTAAGTGAGGGGTTAGGGGATACTGCTTCCAAAGATATAGACAGGTGTTGTGATGGACTGTACGTATTTAACACTGTGTCGTTGCCCGTCTCTACCTACTCATTATCTAGCAATCGTTGCTGGCAATTGTTTCACTTCAGAAGTTGCTCACATACATTAGGCTACGTTTGTAAAACCAAGATTACTTTTCAAACTATCACAACACATATGTTTGACATAAATATTAACTCAGTGGAAAAAAGCCCTATTTTGGTCGTATATAAAAGTGGTTTTGGAGCTATCCGAGAAAGGGGGGCTGGAAATTACACCAGTTGCTAGAGGGACTAGTTCAAAGTACTCCGCGTATTCAGCTACCAAGTTTAACTGACTTGTGAAGAGAATATCCTACAGCTAAAGTCCCTGTTCTGTACGTAGGAGGACGTCCCAAACCATCTTGAAAGCCTGAGTTGTATAATATCCGCACATAGTCGAGCAGTCGTGTGTTAGACACCAGTCAATGTTGTAACATACAATATAGGTCAGGGCGAAGAACTGCTGAGTAGGGACACTGACCGAACGAGGACCTTTTTTACAAACCCTTTCAACTTGTTCTAAAGACCTAGATCACATTTATACTCTCTTCTGTTAAACAATATATTTCAATAATCAAGATCAAAATGAACCCTACAATTATTTTCCATAGCCTAACCCATCCCACTAAGCCATCCAGACCAGAAGTTCCACGGGTTGGTGGAGTAGCGACAGTTAACAGTTATTTTAACTCCGTGTTTAACATAATAAATCTATGCAAATCGTTATTTTTAAACTGTATAATACAGGTTTTATTTCAAAAGTTTTATACCTGTAGGCTACATTATTCTATGATGCTCATAGTAGAATATCTATCATTAGTTGTATTCTCAAATCTTATTTTAAAGCTCTAATTTTGTAAATGCAATAGGTAGCATATTGTTTATTCTCTTGTTTATTGATGTTAATTTTGTTTGATAAATAATATATTATATTGGTATTTGTAGAAATTGTAAAAATAATAATTTATTTTAAATGATTTGAATGTTTATAATTATTCATACAACTGGGCCTAGACATGCCTGGATGATATATAAATGGTCAGTACTTGATTTTACCTCTGAATATTAAATAGTTCATCTTGGTTTCATTATTATTTTCAAGGCTAATATTATATAGGCCTAAAGATGCGTAAAGATTATAACGTGTGATGGTTTGTTTAATAAAGAGCCCTTCTAGTTCTTTGAAAATACCAAATTATATTGGTTTTGTAAGAAGATATTTATTATTGTTACTATTATTACTGCAACGCAACACGGTTCAATGCCCGCATGGTCCAAGTTGATACTCTCGCGAGATAATAGATGGGGGGATCGGGGTTCGGTTACTGTCGAGTTTACTGAGAGTGGTTTTCTCTAAATGGTTTTCCACTCTCTCTCCATGCCACTGTGTTAACACCTCCTCTAAAGTCAACTTTTATAGTCCCTGATACATTAGTGTAATTAATACATAAGCGTATAATCCGAATGTTACCAAACCCTTCCTTCACCTCTGACAATACATCTTGTGAATGTGGGGAATGCCAGGCCTCCACCGTGGTTCGGATTCCANAATGCCAGGCCTCCACCGTGGTTCGGATTCCACGTTAAACTGTAGGTCGTTCATTTCATCTCACAATCACCCTACCATTACACATTAGCGTAAGTGCGTATAACCCGAACGGGTAGTAAGACGCGGTGCTAATAATAATAATAGTAATAATAATATAATCCGAATGGGTAGTAATAAGCGGGCCTAGTTATACGTCCATGACTGTTTCCTACCTGCGGTCTGGGCCAGTATTTTGTTCACGCCGTATAGTTCCCACTACCTGCTGGATGGGCCTGGCTTTACAGTATAACTTAACACTAGGACAGGCACAACATCCAGTCCCCAGCCGTCAATTTATCAATGTGAAAGGGTAAACACATATTTTCATCAATGATAAATTATCGGCAATGCTGGGAATTGAGCCTGGGACCCTCAGCTCAGTATACAGACACGATACCGACTGAGCTGAGGTGTCAGACCCTTGATATATATAATTTTTAAATTATTAATGGCATATCTACAAAAAACTTATCGGAGGTAGTCATTTATAAGTCGGTACACCCGACCGAGATTCGAACCTCGATCTCCCCGTCATCAGCAGTTTAGTCTGCTGCGAGAGTAGCGCCTTAGACCATACAGCCACCAAAGTACGTATAAGTATATTAACATTAGATGAGAAACTTTTTAAATGAAAAGAAAAAGCTCTCATCAAGTTATAGGACAACCTTTATAGTTATTCAATTGTTGATATCACCGTGCGAAGAAAAGTTAACAAAGCTTCTACTGGAGAATTTATTTTTTTAAAAAAAACCTATTAAAACTGCAAAAACACTGCCTTTTCTTGTGTTCCCCCCACCCCACCTATTGAGTGCACGTGGAAAGACAGGAAGTGGCTTTAAGCCCGGTGTTGCCTCGGACAGACCTGCTTTTTAATTGATTGAAATATCAGACCTGGGCCCTCGGACCCTCGAGATTCAAGGATTAGAGAAATTTTCTGATTTAAGACTCAAATTAAGAAAAAAAAAGTTAAATAGAATTTGTTTAAGACCACTATTACTGTTTATTGGTGGTTCATAACTAATCATAATTATAGGAAGAACCTAACAGCCAGACCTCAGAGCAGTAATTTATTTGTGTGTTCTATTATTCTATTATATTTAAATTTACTCTTATGTTCAAAATTTTCTACAGGATTTGGATTAAAATTTGAGATTTGGGATCCGAAAATAAATTAGAGAATTGAATTAGAGGTTCGGATTCGACCCAGCTCTAAAAATTATATAATCATAATTTTAACATTGTGGCTTTTAGGTACATATTCTCGTGAAGAGTTCCTACTAATTTATAAATGTCAACTCTCTGTGGATGATACCGCGCAATGCTCATGACAAACACTTCATTTTATTAATTCAGAAGAATATATATATATGGGTTTAATCTAGAGGATAACTACCCGAATTTACGTGAAGGGAGAGCGGGGCTAAGATAAAGCACCCTCAATAAACCCGACCGGGATTCCAGCCCTATCTGCCCGTCCCCTGCAATCCAGTCTAACACGAGAGTGACGCACTAGACCGTGAATGTTGCTAGCCAGACAAGGCCTTATCGAGTGGAGGGAGGGTTACACCCCCCTCTAAACTATTATTATTACTCTAGTGGTCAGAGCTCCTGGCTACATTGGTCCCGGGGTCTCCAGGTTTTTCTGGACTGAGTAAAACTCGACCTCACAAGGACAAAAGAGGACCATATTTGATAAAATAAGTCACTCAGTCAGTCTAGAAAACTGGGCTGACCATATGATATCCTCAACCACCAGTAGTTGACATTATCTTCGCTAACAGTGGCAGCCACTCGGCCAGTCTAGTTAGCTTGTGGGTTGACACAGTGGAGAGTTTTATTGTTAATAGAATTATATTCCCCCCTCCCCTAGATGCCCAGGATAGTTTAATAGAGTATTTTAAAATACACAAAACCTTAGATAATAATTAAGTTTCATTTAACGTTTAATTATATCAAAAGGGATAACGTGCAATAAAAGGTTCCTTTTCTACGTCATGTTAGGGGACTTGCCCTCAAACCACCACAGATAGAACACACTTCCCTGTCATCTCTTGTTAAGGGAATTCCCCTCAAACCACCACAGATAGAACACACGTCCTTGTCATCTCCTGTTAAGGGAATTCCCCTCAAACCACCAGAGATAGAACACACGTCCTTGTCATCTCCTGTTAAGGGAATTCCCCTCAAACCACCAGATATAGAACACACTTCCTTGTCAGCTTATATTGGAGGACTTCTCCTCGAGCCATCTTAGCTAGAATACCACTCTCCTTTAAGTACAGTCTTTTGGAGAGTAATTTTACCCTTGGATGACTCCTTTACCACCACATCTTCCCTTCCGGGTGGTAATTATTTTAATTACGCTATTAGGTCAAATTGAGAGGAAATCTAATCGAATTTGTATTGAGGGAGAGTGGAAAATTATTTAGAGAAAAACTATGTTGGGCCTTATTGTTCGACCCTTGTTAGTTTCCCGCCTTTTATCCACACTTTCACAGACCACACCAACAACTTTCTCTACAGCCTGTGCCAATCGACTCTTTACTTCGTTCCAATGAGAACACTTCTCCCTATTCTATTGGCTCGTTTGGCGGCCATTGTCTCTCCCATTCTTTCGCGTCAATGGGAAATTTACGTTATTATCCCATTGGACAAGGCCAGGCAGCAGTGGGGGGTGTAAAACATGAGGACATCTCGCGCAGAATTCAGTGGCTACCAACCCTTGGTACGCCACCTGTTAAAGCACACATTCATTAAAGAACCAACATCGTCAAAAATCATAAATAGGATTGTCTAATCATTCCATTTCTCCCTACTTCCTCCCGTCTCACCGTGACATACGTTGCCAGGATCTTCTCCCGTCTCACCGTGACATACGTTGCCAGGATCTCCTCCCGTCTCACCGTGACATACGTTGTCAGGATCTTCTCCCATCCCCCCGCGACCAATTTAATCATCATGGCGAACTCCAACCCAGGACTCCCAAAGAAGAGAATCATACAATCCCCTACATTCCCACTTCACTATTTGGATCTACAACTAGGACATCCAAAGAAGGACTCCCCAAAGAGCAACGAAAGCATTCACTCTTCGACTTGACTCGATAATGTGGGCCTTCACCGACTAAAAATAAATCTACAAACATACAACGAACCAACTTAACCTAAGGTAGCAACAACTAACACTAAGCAACCAAGTCTATCCGGGTGACAAGATTGATAGACGCACAGTAGGCACGATGTTCAAGATGTCAGACTGCAATATATTGTTTTGTCCGTGACTGGGAGGTCAAGGTTCAAATCTTGGTTGGGTGCATCGGACGTGGTTCATCTCCTTCCCTCTTGACCAAAATACGGTTGTTTTTAATCACTGCGTCTTACCAACTGTTCAGGTTATACGTCAATGTACTAATTACACTAATGGGTTAGGAATGAGGAAAGTTGAATGTAGAGGAAATGTAGCCACATGTGCGTGGAGAGATAATAGAAACCCATTTAGAATAAACTAAATTCAGAACAACCGACTGGAAATTCGAACACCGATTTCCCCGTTATCAACTGTCTACTCTAGTTTATTGCGAGAGTGAAGCCTTAAACTATTCGTCCACCGAAGAGGGAAATATGCAGGTGTTAATTCAAGTGGAACTCAACTCAGTGGCCAAATGGTCTAAGGCATCGCCCTCCTAATAGACTAGAGTAGACCGTTTATAACAGGGAGATCGGGGTTCAAATCCCGGTCGAGAGTACTGAGGTTTCTTCCCCATAAATGGTTTACCACGCTTCCTCTAAGAAAATGCGGGTACTCTTATTCTAAATCCAACCTTACTCATTCTTAACACATCAGCACAATAATTACATATTCGTAGGCCTACAACCCGGATGGATTGTAAGACTCAATAATAAAATAAATCCATGATCAACATTATTTTTGAAAAATGCATTTATTATAATTTTGATTTATTGAAATTTTGAACAAAATCTTAATGCTCATTATTTCAATGATAAAATTTCTCCTTAGAAAACTGACGATATGCCGTGAACATTCTGGCGCCTTGTTCAGGGAGCCTTGACCATTGATTGTTCAGTGTGTCTTGACCATTCTGGTGCCTTATCAGTGGGTCTTTACCATTCTAGTACCTTTTTCAGTGTGCCTTGAACATTCTAGCACCTTGTTCAGTGTGCCTTGAACATTCTAACGCCTTGTTCAGTGGACCTTTACCATTCTAGCACCTTGTTCAGGGTGCTTTGAACATTCTAGCACCTTGTTCAGTAGACCTTGACCATTCTAGCACATTGTTCATGGTGTTTGACCATTCTAGCGGCTTTTTCAGTGTGCCTTGATAATTCTAGCACCTTTTTCAGTGTGCCTTGATAATTCTATCACCTTTTTCAGTGTGCCTTGACTATTCTAGCACCTTATTCAGTGGGCCTTTACCATTATAGCCCCTTGTTTAGTGTGCCTTGACCATTATAACGCCTTGTTCAGTGTGCCTTTACCATTCTAGCACCTTGTTCAGGGTGCCTTGACTATTCTAACACCTTGTTTAGGATGCTGTGAGTTTAAATAAAAGGTTGAAATTCGCTGCCTCAGACCATGTGTCCACCCAAGTTAGTGCTTTTAATCGAATTGATTGCGTGATTTGTTTAAGGATCATAACACTTTTTCTAGAAATTAATGAAACGTGATTGAAAGTTTCGCCACTTAGTTCTCAGCAGTTTACCTGAACACTGCACACGCACGCACTGATAATAAACTCAATCACGACGTGATGCACGTGACCTGACAAGGAAGAAAGATCCCGTAATGCAATGTTTTCTTACGTCAGTTAAGGTCCTTTCCTCCACAGGAACCGAACCCGTACTAAGTTCTACTAAGTAACTTTAAAAGTTTTCATTAGTCTGGTTTCCTGCATTCATGCATGCATGTGATTTATAGTCCACTAATATCTCTAGTTTATCGCCCAGTTATTTCCTGGGTAACCGGTTGGTTGAACTCGTTCTGCAGTTGGTTTATCCGGAGATCAGCAATTACATCAATATCAATGTTGCCTCGGCGTTAGGTGTTTGCTCGTGTCAAAGACATTTCCTCCATACTGCCTCAAACGTGTGGCTAAGTCAACCCGGTTGAGGCACTCCTTCAGCCTCGAATTGCCTCGTTCCGAATTCGACTTCGTTCGGTCTCGACTTGCCTCGTTTCAAATTTGACTTTGTTTGGCTTTGACTAGCCTTGCCTTTAATTTAACTTCGTTCGGCCTAGGCTTGCCTCGCTTCAAATTTGAATTTGTTCGGCCTCAAGTTGCCCCGCTTCAAATTTGACTTTTTTTGCTTCAACTTGCCTTGCCTCTAATTTAACTTCGTTCGGCCTAGTCTTGCCTCGCTTCAAATTTGAATTTGTTTGGCCTCAACTTGGCCCGCTTCAAATTTGACTTTGTTTGGCTTCAACTTGCCTTGCCTCTAATTTAAATTCGTTTGGCCTAGACTTGCCTCGCTTCAAATTTGAATTTTTTTGGCCTCGACTTGCCCCACTTCAAATTTGGCTTCGGTGTTGACAAGTGTTGTGACTCTGTAAGTATTTAACAATGTTTTCATCAACATAGACAGATGTTGTGACATACAGTACAGTTATCAAGATGGCGCCTACCTACGTTTCAGAAACCCATGTGCTTCAAGTCAGAGATAATATGTACGGCAAAAGGCGCCCAAACTTGAATAGTAAGCCGAAAATAAAAGTCGGTGACATGGTGCGTATTAGCAAATACAAAATGCTGTTTGAAAAGGTCTACGAAAGCAAATAGAGCGAAGACATTTTCAAAGTCAGCAGTGTCGTGTTGCGACAAACTGTAGTCTACAGACTCACCGATATTTATGGCGAGGTGGAGGGCACGTTTTACGAACCCTAATTGCAGCGCGTACGTCTTCCCGAAACTTTTAAAGTTGATAAAATATTATTATTATTATTATTATTATTATTATTATTATTATTAGCACCCCGTCTTACTGTCCGTTCGGGTTATACGCACTTACGCTAATGTGTAATGGTAGGGTGAATGTGAGATTAAATGGAGGACCTACAGTTTAACGTGGGATCCGAACCACGGTGGAGACCTGGCATTCCCCACATTCACAAGATGTCTTGTTAGAGGTGAAGGAAGGGTTTGGTAATCAGATAAATCTTTGCTGGGACCGAGGATTGAACCCCGGCCGCCAGCACAAAAGTCTGACACCTTACCCCTAGACCACCAGGCCACCTTGATAAAATACTACGTGTCAAGGGTAAAGGCGCCAGAAAGAAAGTATACGTGCAGTGGAAAGGTTACCCCACCAAGTTTAATTCTTGGATTCCTGCCAGTTACGTCAGCGCCCTACCATGAAAGACCAGTTTTACATCACTTTTCCGAGCGACAGTTCTATGAGATATTTCCCAAAAAATACCCTCACAAATTTCACCACGCAACTTCCTTACCGTCTTACACTCGAAGGCCAATGGGAAGTCGCTCTGGCTGAATTTAAATATTTATGTTTTTTCACCACCGTACCCGAGAGTCAAAATATTGTATTATACAACTGGGTGGACGCTAACGGCGTGGAACAAATATTAAAGGATCAAATCCCTCCTGGAAACTACAGCACTATCCATGAATTGATCAAAGCTCTAAACGACGTAGAGGCGTTTAAAGGGGATTCTGGAGTTATATTCAAGTACACAACCCCAAACAAAAAAGTGGACATTATCTCTTCTTCAGCAAATATACAGCTGCAGACTCTATCAAGCCAGCTAAGTCTACAGCTTGGTTTCGATACTCTGACTAATCTGATCAACGTCCCAAAGTTACAGTACGCCGCCAACATTCTACTAGGATTGCCCTCACAAATGTACATCTAAACGGATACCGTCGAGCCTAAGCCCGTGGGTGACATTGTGGCAGCACTGTTACGTCTCGTTGATATCAACAACGTAAACTATCTCTACGGCATACATAAGACAGTTAGCTATGATCCGTAGCACTACAAGTCCGTGCTTAAAAGGGAAATTGAAAGCTTGGAAATAATTATAAAAACAGACACGGGTGAACCTGTACCATTCGAGTTAGGAAAAGTGTGCGTGAAACTTTATTCTCGACGCTGCTCAACATGAACAGTCCCTACCAAAGATACTACGTCAACCAGGCTGGAACGGGAATACCTTCGATCTACCACGGTGTTCCCTATCAACGAGGGCATGGGATAGGAAGTTTTTTCAGCGGCCTTTTCAAAAGCGTCGTACCGTTGCTGAGAAGCGGTGCCAAAGCAATTGGAAAACAGGAGTTTCATACGGGTATCTACAATCCCTCCGACGTTGCCAATCAACGACGTCCTTTCAAAGAGGCCTTACGGCAATGTGTTGGCAAGGCTGTAACAAAACTGAAACGCAAGGCTGAAGAGAAGATCGACACGCTGATGACCAGCGCAGGCTATAAAGGGCGTCGTAAAAAGCAACGACGTCAGTCTTCTGTCGTCACCCGACGTAAAATGGTCAAGAAAGAAGCTGTAGATATTTTCAGTTAAAAATTCGTTTCTACACCCCAGTCCTGCGAGTGTGCCAGCAGTGAACTCGATATCTTTTCCGTGCCACCCACTCAAACCAGTCTTTAAAGTGGGCAATGGCTCCAGTTCAAACCTATCTCTTCCCTCACCGATGATTCACCCATCGAATTTACCGTTACAGGACAAGGTAAGTTCTATATTGATCTTTCCCAGACTATGCTCTATCTCAGGGCTGCCATCATGAAACCCAACGGTGGTGCTTTCACTGAGGTGGATCATATTTTTCCCGTCAACATCTCGTTACATTCACTTTTCACACAGGTGGATGTGTTATTAAACCAAAAACTAGTCTCACCGCCCAGAAATACGTATGCCTATAGAGCGTACATTGACACGCTGCACAATTACAACAGTGAAGCCAAAAGAACGTATTTGACTTGCGGTCTGTGGTTCGCAGACAGCCCCAGAAACTTTGAGGAGGCTAACGCAGGCACAAGGGATTTGAGGCCCGTCGCAGTCTCACCACAAAAAGTATGACGGTGGATATTTTGGGAAATCTACACGGTGACGTGTTTAGCCAATAGTAATAACTTTTGAACAGCACCGAGCGCAGAGTCATGTTGGCCCGTTCCCGAGATTTAGTATTATGGCCGTTCCTGAAAACCTTCACTTTAAGGTTCACAACGCCGAAGCCGACCTTCTAGTGCGACGTGTCAAAGTAGCATTTTCTATACAGTTGGCACAAGCCAAAGCATTAAACGTCAGTCCCGCAAAGTATCCCATCCCTCGTGTGGAAGTAAAAATACTCACAATTCCTACGGGCGTGCAAGGGAAATCACTGGACAACGTATTCACCGAACATTTACCCAAATGATGCATCGTGGGATTAGTATCAAACGCTACGTTCAACAGAGACGCCTCCAAGAACCCGTTCAACTTTCAAACCTACGGCATGAACCATTTCTCACTGTACGTGGACGGGGAACAAGTGTCGTCGAAGCCGGTACGGCCCGATTTTTCAAACGGACACTATGTCATGTCCTACCACACACTGTTTTCTGGAATAGGTATCTATTTCATGAACGAAGGTAGCGACATCACACGAGAAGCCTTCCCCAAGGGATATCATCTCATGGCTTTCGATCTCACACCTAATCTGTTCACCCACATGACATCGCATTGGAATTTGACGAGGCATGGCTCCCTGAGCATCGAAGTGAGCTTCCCCAGAGCTCTCATCGAAACCGTCAACTGTATCATGTACGGGGAGTTTGCCAACATAATCACCATTGACAAGGACATACACGTTGTGACCGATTATGGAAGTTAATATAAACGACTTCCCACCGCTTACCCCCATCATTTAAGCCATGGACGTCATTGTGGATTTCCATAGATTCATTGGCGACAACAAAGAGATTATCGTCAAGGAACTGAGTGTTTTTATCTGTATGCGGTATATTACGTCAACATTGGGTGTTGAAACCCCCATACGCTATCGAGGAACTTTCCACTGATGCCAGAAAGAAAGCCGAATATATCGTCAACAATCTGCACGGTATTCCCTGGGATAGTGGTGATGTGGATTACACCCTGCTCGAATCCCTCATCTCCCGTGCCACAACGCGTGCAGAAACCGTTCTTTCAAGGGGGCAGAAAAGAAAATGTTTCTAGTCAAATACACGTGTACACACATCGTAGATCTGTACGACAGAGGTTGTTCGTCACTGAAAACACTTAAATTGGGCTGCACCATGTGCATGGCACATAGTTCTGTATGGAATTTCTGTTCGGCCTCTATCCTCTGGGGACTCCGAGATTGGAAGATTGAAGATGGACACGCACACCATAAGACGTGTACTGAAAACATATCTATGGTTCCATTCTGTACGGCTGGGTGTTTTCCCTGCTGATCAACTACCCTTAAGAATAGCTCGACCTGCAGCTCTAGTCATCAACACTGATCCACACACCAAAGCCTGGGACGCATTGTGTCGCCATCTTTATCGACAAGAACGGCGTGGGAGAATACTTTGACAGTTATGGTTTTCCGTCCCGTATAAAGTCACATCTGGCATTTATACGCAAAAACACTTCCCGCACGTCCCTTAGCACGATACAACTTCAAAGCATCGCCTCAGACGTTTACGGCCATTACTGTCTCGTGTACCTTCTATATTGCGCCCAGAACATTCCGATGAAAACTTTCCTAAGCCTATTCTCGCCCACCAATCATACAGCCAACGACGCTAGTGTGGTGAGATATTACAACACATTTTTCAAGACTGTAGGGTCCTGCAGCCCTTCAAGAGGTTTCGTATAGGTAGCGTGCACCTATAAAAGGGGCGTCCCGGTGGCGTGCCGGCCTTAACCTTTAAACATCATGGGATGTCAAGACGTTTGCATCAGCAAAGCAAAGGTGGTGAAGCCGCTCGCCATCACCAGTATTTTCAACACTTTGTTCCCGCTGGATGGAGTCGACGCCAAGCGAGTCGTCGTTGGCATGAGCATCGAGAACAACTTTACGCCCTATGTTCAGCTAGAAAAATGCGGAGGGAACTGTGCTGTGTCCAACCGTACTGAGTGGCAAGAACTGGGCAGCTATAAGTCTGTCATATCAAAGTTTTTCACCAATACGCAACCTCCTCAGAAGATTAGTCTGACTAATCGTGAAGTCTCTCTGAGATGCATGTGCGGTGACCATATGGTCGTCATCAGCGAGAAATAAAACGCCGGACTCAAACGGGTTGCCTATCTAGCACTTAGCTGGGTGCGTCTTTGTGAGGTGTGGGACCTCATCGACGTCACCGTCGACCGACGGGACATGTGGTCGACACCCATAGCACGCTATTGCAACGATTTGATCGACATACTCGTCGTAGATGTATGCGACACGCTAACAGAATCGGCGGATGTAATCGATCTCGAGCAGCCTGCGGTGGAAACGCACATCAAGAACCTGGATCTTATCAGTGCTACCTACTATACACGTCAAGTCGTCGGTTTGGACTATTACATGCTGGATTGTAAACTAAAAACAATTTTACTAACGCATCTAAGAGACACTGTAGAAAAAAGTATGAACGAATATATGCGTTATTCTGGTAAAAATGTATAATAAATATTATCTATGATGTCTTTAATGTTTGATAAATATATATATTTGTAATATCTGTGTTTTATTCACTGTTTGTTCCTTACGAGTCCCAACTTGTCTTGTCTGCCCACCAACCTGGCGCGAGGGTTGCGATGACGGCATAGGGAAAACCCCGTTGCCCGGGTCAATGACCTCAATATCTATTCTTGTCTTAACTCGTCTTGTTGGGCCGCCATTCTGGCGCCACGGTTGCGATGACGTCATTGGGAAAATCTTGTTTGCCAAGGTCAATGCCATCGCGATCTATTCTTATCCTGATTTGTCTGGTCGACGCACCAGACTGGCGCCACGTATGAGTCAACCCATTACCACATAAGGGGTTGCACCACATACCTCTAAGGAGAGGGAATTTAAAGGGGGTATCAAGGCAGGGGAACCATTTATCACACTCTATTCCCGACAGCCATAGCGCGAAGTTCATGCTGCTTGTTCCGGTACAGACCGACAAAGTTTTGTGACGGAGGAGCCAATGTTCATTCTACATAAGACAGCCATAACGCGAAGTTCGTGCCACGGCCTAATGCCGAAACGTCACGGACTGTATGCTCCCCCAAATAAACTCCACCACCTCACTCCTAGCCAATAATTAAGTAGCATTAACCAATTAACAATCATTAATAATTAATCATCAAGAACCAACATGTCCGGGGTGGTAGGCGAGGCGGTTATAAGGGAGGTGGTTGTAAGGGAGGGGCTGTAGGGAAGGACATTTCGTAATCATCACTTGGGAATCAGCCAATCAGAGAGCGAGGAAGCGTGGTCACGTGACCAAATCCAGCCAATGAGAGTGCTGTGATGATACGACCCACCATCTGCTTATTCATCAGTGTATATAATTATTTAGCTAAAATTGATTATCTTATTTTGTTTCATGTAATTATATGTGGTTGTAAGGAAGGTACTTGTATACTTTTCGGTCCTGGTATGTCATAAATGCTATTGGCCAGCACTGTAATAAATGAAATGAATATTATTATTATTATTATTATTATTATTATTGCAACGCAGCCCACTTCAGTAGCTGTATGGTCTGAGGTCAGAAGCGGATTTACACTATAGGCCCACTAGGCCCAAGGCTAGGGACGGTGGCCTGGGGGAGGGCGTTGGGGAAGGGGAGGAAAATTTTGGATAACATTATTTTTATTATATTTTGTTTTTAATAATTAAGTTTCAAAAATTATTGACTAGCATTATTGACATAGTTAAAGTTAAAATCAGAATGACAATATTTATTTTAAATAACTGTACTTTGCAATTGCTATGTAATTGACATGGTAATTAAAAAAACTACTCTACTCTCTCGAACCGCTCAGTCGGTAAAACACCTGTATGAAATTCCACCTCTCAAGATATTCGTGGTAGGATGCTTAGGTTGGTACTTCTGCCATTCTAGTGTAGCCGGGACAAGACAAAAGGAACTACCATAGTGACCTAACAGTTAGGGTATCCCCATGGTGCTGCACGGTCCTTATTCTGAAAAAAATAAAACTAGATCCTATGATAGATATTGAAAGTGCATACATAAAAATTGGGGTGGAGTACCAAAAGGTATGCGGCAACGTAATATGTTGTGTTGATATGAGGGAAAAAAATCACTTTATTAGTGTTCACAAAATTTTAATGTACCAACGAACAAAATTATATAGGCTACATATAATATGTTATATCTATTTGACGCCAAATTAATTCATAGTTCTAATGATACAGATACAGTATTAGGGTCCTTAATGTAAGTTACATATTATTATGATGAGATTCAGTTCATTAAATATGACCATTCAATTAGAACAATAACGCAAATACTGATCTTAATTGTAACAGTTGATTGGTAAGCTGTGGTTAATAGGCTTAGATGAGTTAAGGTGTTTCGGTCCTCTCGCCAAACTATCTAACTACCAAAAAACAAAATGTCTTAATAAACCAAAAATGAATGCGTAGCTTCAGCCTAGAGTCCGGTGCTAGTAATTAAAATATTCTTACAGGTATAGATCTACCTTCAATTTCCTTTCTTGATAAAAAAAAAGACTTGACCAATCTGCCGGATTCACCATCCAAATATTAAAGAAGAATATATCTCCCTTCTGACAGCTAGTGTAAACAAGTTTTGTATTCATTCTGATGCATAGTAGTCCGGACTTCAATCCATACTGGTTGCCGGTAGAAATCACGAAGAAAAAAATGAGACGAAATTGAACTTGAAGCTCTCACCAAAACAGTTTTACCATTCTAAAACCATCACTTCCGTTTGTATGTTTTTTTCCTAAAAGAAAACCGTTGTCATCGTAAACAAACAATTACAATAATCAGATGAAATCAATGTAGCAGCGTATAGAGGAATGAATAATAGCATGGAAGATTCAGTGGGGTTGTTCATGGAGAATAAAAAAAGGTTCAGAACAAAAAATTGATACAGAAATATGGTGAATATTATTTACAACATTAGTTTCCCCATCTTCATAATATTAATTCTGACTACTGTAAGACATGTACAGTACATGCCCGATTATCTTGTATCGAATCATAGAAAACGTAATACTAACTTCTTGCCCCCTCCCCCCCTAACATCTCTTTACTCCGAAACTTCATAAATCCCGTGACAGAAAAAAAAAGGGGGCGAGCCTACGTATTATAATTGTTCCTAGGGGTGCAAAAGTTTTAAATCCGCCACTGTATGAGATACTTCTTTCGCAACAAACTAGACTGCCGAATACGGGGAGATTGGGATTTGATCTTGGTTGGGTGTACTGAAGGTAGTTTTCCCCAAATGGTTTCCACTCTCCCTGCATGAAAAGGTGGATGCACCTCCTCAAAAGTCAAACTTCCTAATTATAATCAGTACATACGCGTATGCTCCAGACGGGCAGTAGGAAGCAGTGTTAAATTTATATATACATAAAGCCAAATATTTTCAAGTTCTTAATGGTACGAATATGTCTACATAACTCTTAGCGAAAGTAGTAAAATTAAGATATCAGTAAGACACCAAAGCTCAAAAATGATCCCCAGTATAAATATACTGCAATGCAAGATAAAAATGTTAATGGTAAACTTTATTCTCGTGATCATTTTTGAAACTTTGGTGTTTTACTGACAAATCAAAAAAAAAAAAAAATACGAACTTTGATAAGCGTTTTGTGTACTTGCCACTAAGAATTTAAAAGTTATATTTGTTATAAACAGTATATTGCTATTCTATTTTAATTAATATTTAATAAGAGGCAAAGAATGAAATTTTATAAGATGAAACTTAAAGGAGAAACTATTGCACCCTCAATTTATCTTTAAGTTACGTTAGACCTATCTTAAAATTATTGGTCTTGTATATTACTTGTAAGGATTATTGCGTGATAGATCATAAACAAATTTTTCCTTCATCATTTTTTTTAAATAGTCTAAATAATGTATATTTAAATAATTTAATGAATTTTTTATACACATAATTATTGTTTCCACTAAAAATAAGATATAGATAATAATTATTCATTTACCACACTGAGCTTATTTTTATAATTATATGGTGATAAAAGTACTAACAATAATAACTGTCAAATGAAGTATAAGTTTTATTAAAATACATGACTGATACATATTTGTGATTTAGAGTAACCGTTTAGTAATTGTCGCTACAAATAAAATTTAAATTTGCAAATATATATATCTATCTACTTATTCTTAAATCTTGCAACTATTACTTGCTCTATACATTTGAAACATATTATTACGTATTATTCGTTTCTCTTTGATATTCCAAAGGAGTACAGACAAAAGTTTGAAATTTGATAGATTATAACATTAAGAGTTAAATTGTTAAACAATATTACGGTGCTCTCATGTGAATTCAGAATTGTGACATTAGAATGTTTCGGACCAAAGAAGACGTTGATCGCAATGTCCATAAAATCTCACCGAAATCGAGAAATAATAAAGAGGTAAAACATGCCATATTTACTATTTTGGAGGGAAGTCAGTATGGTCATTAATTCACACATCTATAATAATTTGTTAAACTTAAAATTCTGAAAACTTTATTTAATCGTTGCAGTTTCTTTCACAGCGACAATCTTCTATAAGTAATACTTTCAATACAATTAAGGCCCTATTTCTCAATAATTTGAAGCCGGTTGCATTGAAAGTCAAAAAGGCCAAACCATTAGTTTTCTTCTGTCACCGGTTATTGTAATTTGAAAACAAAATGTCGTAATTTTATTAAACTAACTAAATGTGACCTTTTGGACGTTAATACCATCATCAGTTTATAAATTATTTTGGAACTCAACACCAAGGGCGAGATTAATTTTTTTCAATGTTATAATGATAAATTTTATATATTTTTAACCATCTATAAACACAACAAAAGCAAATTTCCAATAAAAAATTAAAAGAATATTGTAAAATAAAGCTAATGATAATAATGTTCTTTAAAAAATTAAGAAAACTCAACTAATTCACAAACGAGCGTTATTCAAAATACGTATCCCAAACTAACAAAACCTAACCCTTCATTACTCAACACTATATTTTTCATCAAATTTGATCTTCTTAAATATGTTGTATCTTACTACATTCACGAACACACTTACCCATCATGTTTACTACATTCTGATGTATGGTCCCATAGATTCCTATTCTATTTGGCTATATTGGATCGTTCCGTTACTTCACATAACATATTTTTTAAACATTAAGTCATCAAAACTTGTATTTATTCAGTCATGAAAGGTTAGGTCAAGTTGGGTGTGATGGGCTTAGTTATATAAGCATTATAAATATTGTGCACCAAATATCTCTCCCAGCTTTGGTGGGAATGTGTGAATACTTGAGGTTGCTTATTAGAACAAGTACAAAGTGCTTAGGTCTATAATCAAAATAATAAAACAATACTTGTTTACTTACAAGAGTTAGGCTTTCTACCTGCAAAAGAACTTAACTTGTAAATGGTTAATAAATACTTTAATACACCATTGGGCTATACCTGCTTCGGTGGTTACATGGTCTTTGGTGCCATTATCTTAGATTAGATTACCAATGACGGAGATTGAGATTCGAATTTTGGTTGGTACATAAGCGTAAATTCCGCCGAGTAGTAAGACATTGCGAAATAAAACCATTTGGGTTCTTTCTCATTCTCTCTCTGTGGGTGTGTGTAATTTTGGTGGCCAGTCATAAGAATATACAAGGTCAATGTAATATCTCTTTTTGCCACAAATGCAAAACAAAAAACATGATGGTTTTGTTAATATTTTTGGTTCTTTCAATAATTAATGAAAAGCCAACTATACAGTAATCCTCAGGGAAGTATTATTACACGTGTTTGATTACGCTTTTTATTGGTGATTAAACATAGTAACATGGTGGCTACAAACAGGGGAAACCTGGAAAAGTCAGGGAATTTTGGATGACAGGGAAAACAGGGAAATGTCAGAGAATTTAACTATAAATAAGGAAAAGTCAGGGAATTAAAAATATGTCTAATATATCCATTTAATTTCTCAACTAAACACTAAAACAAAAGTTAATAATACTTAATAAAATAACATTTTAAATTTTAAAATAACTGATAAAACCGTTTGTTTGTAGACACAAAACATTTTTTAGTGTGTGATCAATAATAAATAAAACAAAAGTCATCATCAACCATTAAAACTGGAAAATAGTAGTCAGGGAAAGTTGAAAAATGTTGCCTGTAAAAGTCCTGGAATTTTGTAAAATATGTTTTGTAGCCCCCCTGAGTAAGCAAATAATAATTTCCAAATAGGTTGACATTGGGTCACGTTCTGACAATGTTTGCAATAAAATACCCACTGCTAGATTCCAACATGGATGCCCTATAGTGGCACTTGCAACTGAAGATAACATAAGAATCCTCACAAGAATGTTTGATATTATTCAGAATTTTCCCCCTTGAATCCAGGTGCTATTTGTTGAAAAAAAAGGCCTGAAGAAAAGTAGCCTATTGATGAAATCTGCACAAACATTTACTTTTCCAAAACTAATGCATCTCAGGAAATGGCTCTGCACATTCATTTAGGTACCTAAAAAGAATTGGGACATGGCTATTTTATCAGGGAGACCCCATAAGACTTGTTTGGTTATATGTTAATTTAGGTCAAAGGCTAACCTGCATAAATAAGGTTTTTTTGTCATATTTAAACAAGGTTGTAGAGCCTTGAGTCTACAAAATATACAGACTGGCTCCGGCTTCAAAATATAAACTTATAATAATATATGATAGCTAGATAGGCCTAGATATAATTTCAATTGTATACTTTTATTTTATTCTTTAGGACAAATTTTTGTAATTTTGATTTGACAAATATATTCATACATAAATCCACAAGGACAAATAAGCTTCCCACAAAGGCATCTGAGTTGAAGCATTTTACTGCAACAAATTTTTACTCCTAATTAATATACTTTGTTAATTTCTGAAGGGGTCAGGGCTGGACAGTAGAAACAAAGGAGTCGAAGGCTTGGCCTACTGACGCTACAGCCCTGTAGCCTATTTACGATGCTTTGTCTACTAAACCGTTACAAGCGGGAAAATACACAGTGCACTTGATTAGGATTATAACCCATACCTACTTTTCTTCGTATGTGAGCGAAACACCCTGAACCACTTGGTCGCAGAATGCTCATCTAGCGCGTAGCTTGCGGCTATATAGTTCAAGTGTTGTTGTTCCAGAGGTACACGCGATACTACCAACATCACAGAGTGGGAGATAGCGCGGCGCTATGTCTCCAACTACCTGTCGGTGCACGAGGGTTCGGCAGGGGCCCACAAGCTGTTGGGTCAGGTGTACGAACGTCAAGGACAGAAGAAGCAGGCGGACTTGGTGCATAGAGGTCAGAACATTTTTTTAATCTTGACAAGGCCATGTGTATGATAGTGGATGGGGGTACACACTAGACACACGGACAATTCAATACATAGACTTGTTTTGAAATAATTAGCATATTTGGGGTAGGCCTATATCATCCATAAATGGTTTTACACTATTTCCTTGTGCAAATGTGTTTACAATTCCTCTAATCCAAATCTCCTATAAATTATAGTTGGGTCAAATCCACTATTTTATAAATCCGACTCTTTATTTTAATTATTAATACCACATTTTGAGTTGAAATTCGAACCCTAGAAAAAATTGAGCTCAACTCAAGAAGAAATATAATTATAATAGACTAATATAAAATAATAAAGGTTAACTTAAAATCCATTGATTAACATTTAACTTAATGTATGACTAGATTACTGGTCAGGGGCCTGGTTGTTATGTTCATCCTATAATTATAATTGGTTCTGAACCAGCAATAAGCAGTACACTTACATTAATAAATGTTTGATTAAATCTCTTAATATTATCTTTGTAAATGTAAATGACACCTAATATTTGTGTACAAGGTGATTAGAGAAATCACAACTCCCTCCAAAGAAAGGTTTCCTTACCCCACACACAAACACAAAACATAACTACTTAACTCTTTCCAAAAAATGTTACGTCCTTCAATCCATTATAATAATCAACCTCAAATGTAAAAATTATATTTTTCCATTAAAATAAGGTGTTTTTTAAGTCTCAATTGATTGTTTGTTACGATACACTTAATTAAAAACATCCACCTTTAGTGATAAATGCAGCTTATTCCTGTACACTCAAAATAAAATAAAAGTATGATAAAATATTCCTTTCCAAAACATGTAGATTCGTCCAAAACAATTATTATTGTTTTAGTTAAAACTAGGCAAGAGACGCTTTAACACATTTAAAAAAAATGTAGGACTGAAGAAATAAACCAATTAAGTCAACTACATTTTATTTTCAGTGTTCATACTCAAGGTGTGTTTCGATAATGACCCAACTAGGCTTTCCACCCCGCCAGAAATAACAGATCAATATCAACACATACGCGACTATATGTTCCTATCTTTGTGCCTTGTCATTCTTTACCATTTTCCTTTCTCTCCCTTTTGTTTTTTTGGTTTCCTCTTTCAGGAAGTTGCGTTGCACATTTCACACTCCTTCCTGATTAGTTCCGATAGAATGAAACCTAGGTCGGGGGATTGGGCTGTGACCAGAGACAACCATTTCCTCTTTGTCCAGTGGCAGCAGTGTAAAGTGTGAACTGTGTTCTTTTCATTGTAAAGGCCATATTGTGTTTGTCCCTTTAATATGTTTGTATCCACCTTCCTGTTCCTACTTCCAAATATAATACAATTACCTCATAAAGTGAAAATAGGTTTTCCTTATAAAGATATCTAATTTCATTTAGATAGTGTACCTCATCTTAATTTTTTCTCTCTATTATAATTGTCTATCACCACTATTTCTCAGAATGTCATTTTAAATTATTATTATAATTATTATGTAAATATCTCTTTGTATTGGTTCCTGACCTTCTTAACGAATTTAAATTCTTTACCATACAGAGAAGTAATTGAATGTATTAGTTTTGGAAATGTTGACCTCCTTCCCACAATTTCTCCAACTCCCACTGATAAATTTTAATATTTGTTTATCTTTATCCGTCCTTTACCCAAGGTTATATAGTATAAGTTTGGCTCATTCCCTGTACCGGCCAGCGTCCAGCTCTACCCTAGCGCACAGCGCTACTGTAATTTCAGCTCGTGGCCTAGCCGAGCTTGCTTCTTGGCAGTACATGGGACTGTGCGGGGTCGCGCTTGCTCGTTATTAGCTTCTTATTTATGTCAAGTATGCCCACAAATTCACTGTGAATAATAAATGTTTGTGTGTTTTTTTGTAAGCTTTCCTATTATTTATGCGTGAAGAGTTACAACAACAATAAACCGGGTTCCTAAAGAATTTATCATAGCACACAGCAACACATTTTCTTTGAACGTTTTCCAACCTAAAAGAGTCAGTTAAGGTAATGGAATTCCAAACAACAGTAGCATATTCTGGTGACCTGGCGGTCTAGGGGTAAGGTGTCAGACTTCTGTGCTGGCGGCCGTGGTTCAATCCTCGGTCCTGGCACAGATTTATCTGATTATCAAACCCTTCCTTCACCTCTGACAAGCCATCTTGTGAATGTGGGGAATGCCAGGCCTCCACCGTGGTTCGGATTCCACGTTAAACTGTAGGTCCTTAATTTCATCTCACAATCACCCTACCATTACACATTAGCTTAAGTGCGTATAACCCGAATGGGTAGTAAGACGCGGTGCTAATAATAATAATAGTAGCATTTTCTAACTTAGATCTAACCAGGGTGTAGTACAGACATAAAAAAACAGTCAACTTTCTTGAACGATGACGTAATATATTTGATAAGTCCAAGTAATTTCAATGACTGGGAAATAACATGGTCAACGTGATAGTGGGAAAAAAGTTTGTTATCCAGGAGAACACCAAGATCATTAATATAAAGGGTGTGAACTATGTTTTTATTGCCCAATTTATAAGTAAAAAGAAAGGATTAGTTTCCCTAGTAAAATATGATTTGGTCTTGGATTTATTAATAGACATTCTATTTTCAAAAGACCATTTTCATCATTTTGTAACTATACAATTTGCAATAGATTTGATATTTTTAAACAATTTTACATCATAAGCAAAGAGAAAATATATAGGTGTAGTTCAAATATTTACCAATGTCATCAATAAACACATTAAAGAGAAGAGGACCTAAATTAGAACCCTGTGGTATGCCACAGGGCGCTAAAAATGTATTTGAGTTGTGAGTATCAATTTTATTTGTGAATGATCTTTCATGCAAATAACTGATGAACCAATTTACATCTGATTGAGAAAGGCTGAAATTACCAAACTTAGAGAGAGTAATACTATGCTGACATAAGTCAAATGCCTTACTTTGGTAAAAATAAATAGCATCAACCTGACCTTGGGCAGAGATTTTAGAGGCAACATGCCCAAGGAATCCTACTAAATTAGTGACAGTAGTTTTATTTTTTATTAAGCCATGTTGATTATCTGAAAGTTTATGTTTAAGGCGGTGGAAAATATGCTCATGTATGATTTTCCCAAATACTTTGGAGAAGGTGTTTAAGAGAGTAATTGGTCTATAATTACAAGTATTTGTTTTTCCCTCTTTTTTATAAATAGGTATGATAACCGATTGTTTCCACGTAAGAGGAAAAGTTTCATTTGACAGGCTAATGTTAAAGATATAGGCTAACAAAAGGCTAAAAATGCTGGCACAGCCTTTAACAATAAAACTTGGAAGTCCATCTGTTCCGGCACATCTAGAAGAACTAAATATTTTATAGCGTTAGCAACATCCAAGGGTGTAATGTGGCATGGATACAAGGGTGTAATGTGGCAAGGATACAAGGGTGTAATGTGGCAAGGATACAAGGGTGTAATGTGGCAAGGATACAAGGGTGTAATGTGGCAAGGATACAAGGGTGTAATGTGGCAAGGATACAAGGGTGTAATGTGGCAAGGATACAAGGGTGCAATGTGGCAAGGATACAAGGGTGCAATGTGGCAAGGATACAAGGGTGTAATGTGGCAAGGATACAAGGGTGCACTAGTGACAATAACGGAGGAATAACAGGAAGGGCTGAATTATAAACGGAATGAAAGTAACTTCCAAAACTCGTTAGCAATTAATACAGCATCCGCTATAATCTTGCCATTAATTTCTAGGTTAGACGGGGAAACTTTATTCACACCATTGTTTTGAACAAATTTCCAAAAGTCTTTGGGTTTGCATTTAATTTTAGTTTCAATTGAGTTAATCCAACTGGCTCTGTCTATAATCAAAATAATAATAATAATCATCATCATTTCAATAGCATAACTCTGCCATACCCACAGTAATACTTAAACATAAAAATATATGAATAGACAATGGTTACTGTACATAAACAGGAACATACAACACAAAACAACCAAATCTGTCAATCAAAACTATATTAATTAATACTATTCTTAAATAAATAAACAATGACTTCACTAATTCTTAGATATATTATTTAGTCTTGCCTTGAACATGTCTAGTGTACTAGAACTCTTCACTGATTGGAGCAGAATATTAACATCTCTTAATCCCCTATCAAATATACAGTTTTTATGGACATTTTATTTTTAAGGTAGAAGTAATTCTTTTGACTAGTATCATGTCTATGAATATCTAAATTTATTTTTATTTTATCCTTTAGTCAAATTGCATCAAGTTATTATAAATTTTGAGATTAAATACATCGCATTAAATTTAGTCATTGTTATTACATTACCTTACTGGTTAAGCATAGCATCAATGCTTGCCTATTTATTTACATTTTAACTCTTAAGATTGCAAATGTCTGTGCTGAGAGGGGCTTTGCTTTGGCTACAAACTTCAATTCTTCAATTAAGAGAGAAGTACAAAAACAGTTTCTTCCTCAAGTTATAAAAATGCACCGTAAATGTTAACTAAAACCTAAAAAGGATATTCTTTTAATGAAAAACTACAAATAAATGAAATTTAAAAGCATATCAAACCATATTAAAGTTTTTCTACGAACGAAAAAGTGTTACAACAGATCAACATTTTCTACAATATATTTTATTAAACTTGATAAAAATGTTTTTATATACGAGAATTTAACAAGAACTGAGATAGTACAAAATATCGATTTTTTTCATAAAAGATTTTTGTGGTGTCTTTTTTCACTAAACGGTATAAAAAAAGTGTGCACTTTAATATGCTTTACTTTTATTTTTTGAAGAATGCTATTACCATCGACACTTCCCTGACAAACTTTGTTTGGGGAGAGCGCGTGTTATTGACAAATATTATTTTAATTTAATGATCAGGGGCTAGCTATAGATATATGTAGTACTATACCATGATATGATGCATCTTTGTTCCAGTCACCAGTCCAATGAGCATTGCCGGGGCCGGCTTGGTGGGGTTTGCCTTTGGAGCACACAGGCTTTACAAATACATGTGCCCAGATGAGAGCGAATTGGCCCGGAAATGCGCGAGGCAAATGAGGGTGCTGATGACACTGTGCTGTGTTTCGACCCGTCAAGAGAGTTCTTTCTGTCACTGACAAGTACAAACCTGCATTTTGGAAGGCTACCCAAATTTAAAATAAAGGAAATCGTATATAGTAAGTCCTGCTATAACGTTGTTTGGTTACAACGTTGTTAATAATCTGTGACCATTTTTTTACATAACGTCCGCTATTGGGTACAACAATGTTTTTCAGCTGAACACGCGCCAAGTGTCAACTGCCTGGTTCCTGTCTGTGTGGGCCTAATAGGGCTATGAGTCATGCAGGTCACTTCAGAGATTTCTATCCCCGTTCCCTCCCATCTTCCATACAAGAAGCCGTTAGCAATAATAATAATATAAGTGGGTATTTTTATACGATAAAATATATTTTGTTTGTTTACAGTATTTTAAATTTGGACTATTTTACTTGAAACTTGATACTTTTGCACCAGATTTAGAGACTTTCAGCATTACTGAGTTGGCAACACTTAATATGTTGCAAGCTACGAGCAGTTTTGTTCAGGCATACGAATTTTTGTTTAGCTTTCTTTGTAGTTTTTATATTTTTAGTTCGTGTGAGTCTTTTGTTTATCTTTCGTGTTTAAAAAAAATATTTAATACATTTTAAGTTCGCGTGTGACTTGTGTTTACCATTCTTTGTTTTTATATCTTAATTTTTTTTAGTTCGCGTGCAACTTGTGTTTACTTGTTTTGTTTTTTATCATAGCTAAGGGGAGCTAGCTCGGGGTGTTATCTGTTTGCAATGGCGTCTAAACGTCCATGTAATTTATCTAACACTTTAATTGCAAAGAAAAACAGCCGATCAATTAGTCTGGCTGTTAAAATGAACGTAATAAGACGACTCGAATCCGGTCAGCGCGGTGTAGACATTGCTGCAGCTTTGGGCCTACCTGTAACTACTATTCGCACTATAGGGAAAAATGCCATGCAAATTAAGTGCAGTGTGGAGAACTTTTCAGGGCTCAGTGTGACAAAGGTCAGGCGTACAAGAAACGAACGCAATGAAAGGATGGAGAAAATGCTTTCGCTGTGGATTGAATCTCAAAACCAACGTAGTGCACCAGTTACTTTAGCCATTGTTCAAAGTAAAGCTAAATCTTTATATCATGACGTGTTAAAGCCTAAGGACGGCAAAGGCTCTAAAGAAGAATCTTTCAGTACCAGCAGAGGGTGGTTCGATGGTTTTAAGCACCAGTACAATTTTCATAATACTAAAGTGACTGGTGAAGCTGCAAGTTCTGACAACATTTTGGCGGAAGCCTTTGTTGTTGAACGTCAAAACATCATTGAAGACGGCGGATACTCACCAAATCAAGTTTTTAATGTTGATGAGACCGGACTGATTTGGAAACGTATGCCTGCCAGAACTTACATTTCACAGGAAGAAAAGACAGCACCAGGTTTTAAAGCTACGAAAGATCGTGTCACGTTGTTGCTAGGTGGGAATGCCTCTGATTGGTGACTACAAGATGAAGCCACTCCAGGTTGCCAGATCAGAGACTCCATGGGCTTTGAAAAGGCGTGGATAACTGGCGCCATGTTCTGTGAGTGGTTGAAAGTCTACGCAATACCTGCGTGGAAAAGGTATTGTGCGAAGGAGAATTTAGATTTCAGAATTCTTCTCCTCATTGATAATTCTCCCTCACATCCTCGTGACATTCCTGATTTGGATGAGCATGTGAAGATTGTTTTCCTCCCTCTGTTGCACCCTCTCTGAGTCCTAATACTACCCAACCATAAAAGGTAAATATAGGGAGAGGGTAAACTTAACCTACACGAAGAATGAAAATTATAAAAAAATATAGATTCAACAAAATGAGCAGTTTATTCAATTGAAAGATAAAGTGCAGTTAACAGTACATGGTCTCATTATATCATAATGAGTTC
>CABFOW010006486.1:3778-31611 GCA_902141385.1 Timema californicum | reverse complement strand
CTTTAAGATTTATGAAGCCACTTCTCTGATGACGTCACCAAAGCGTCTTACGCAACGTCTTTGTTAGTTCCGGTCTATATCTTGAGTGGCGAGCATGTGCTCTTTGTTCTTTAATTGCTTATTGTTCTTTCATAAATAAAACTAACAATTATGTTATTTAGGATCCGTTATTATTTTTATAAGAATTTGTGATGTAGAAGTATTTTTCTATATTTTCTTGTCAACAGCATGGCAAGCGTATATGAGTTTATTTGACATCATCCAATGGGAAAAGCAATGCGTTAAAGTAGTTTATTCATAACTATGATAATATTAATCGTCTTCTTTGATATCTACTCCAGTATTTATCAAAATACAATATTTTTGACCAACCACGTGTTTGAATGTAGGGATTAACGTAATTTTATTAGACTGAATCTTCGGAGTAGACTCAATTAAATAGGTAGATTTAGTTTCTTTCTTGCATAAATCATTAAACTATTGAATTTTTTAATTGTAACTGTCCAATCTATCTGATTGACATGCTAGAAAGTAAATATTTCCATTTTGGTATTAAGAGGAGAGAGGTCTTGTGCAGTGCACCGTTTTGAAACTTTTACATCTCATATAACAACGATTATGTTCTATGACTATTAAAATGCAATAATGAATATAATTTTGATTTGTATTCCATCTATCCTGATCACCAAGGAAAAATATAAAATTCAAAGCCAAAGAGAATTTATATAATAAATTTCAATCTTAAAACCAAGAGAAATTAGTCTTCAGTTTGGTAGATTGTTTTGTATTCACATGCTTAGGACAATCTTTTATATAATTACACTCTCACATGTATATATTGTAGTGAATAATAACAAACACGTGTGTTATATAAAATATATGGTTTTCTGGTTTAATATCAGTGTCTTTGAATATTTTTGATGTAACAATAGTTAACATCAAGATGTATAAAAATTGTAGTAATAATAAAATAAATTAAAAACATTTACCTCGGCTAATTCAGACAGTGGCACGATGACTCTAAATACTCGAGACTACTGGGGAATACTTAAAATAAAACATGAGCAATTTAGATAGAAATGAATTGTTGAAATAAAAATGTAATTTAGACTACGAAAAAAATATATATAATATAATAATTATTGGAACTTTTGTGGATTTATTATTGTTTCCTGTTTTACCACATCCCAATCCTACCTTTGGAATTCCGGATAGTTATAATTCTAATTTAACAAAGTATAAAACAGTATTGTTGAAACCAAAAAGAAGAGAAAAAAATATAATAAATAAAAGTAATAATTAGACATAAAATAAAATGTTACTTAATTCTCTGCATTAGTTTGTCTTTCTGAAAGTTCGTAAATGAATTCTGATTTTGATAGAAGAGAAAAAAAAATTAAAGTTGAAGAGTTGGCTTGACCTCACCCATGAATTAGTCCATATTGAAACATCAACTTCAAAAATTTGTTTCACTTTAGTAATGCAAATTCTTCCACAATTTAAATGAAACAAATAGCCTAGTTCTTGCACATACACTTAGATTTCCATTTTTGCTACTTGTACTTTAATTTACAACCGATAATTCCTTTTAAAAATAATTTGAATTAGGAGATCCACAGATTTGGCTCAATGTTAGACCAACACTGAGGAAGAAGACCCAGTCTCCTTCAGAAAGTCTTCCAAAATCAAATTTTAAAATGTTCTATTCTTACTTCCAAGTCCAAATAGAAAACTAATATATATAAAAACAAGAGATAAAATGTTGGTTATGGACTAGGGATAAAAATAAAATACAATGCAGGTTTAATATAAATATTAAAATATATCCCAATGAATGTGAACAATGTTTTCATAAAAGAATTATATGTTTATTTATATCTATCAAAATTTAAAAGCGCGCTAGTTTTGAGCTATTTACATCTTGCCTTGGTTCTTCTTTTTTCTTCTTTTACAATCACGAGATCGGTTACTCACTTGATTGGCATATTTGCGCATGCTTTGAAATCAATCATGGTTGACGTTGAAAATAAATAAAACAAGAGTCAAACAAACTTATTAGAAGTATAATTAATATGTTTAATAAAAGGCAAGTGTTCTTCCTTAAATCAAAATTCCTTATTTAAATTATTTAAAACAATGTTATACGTTGTTCCTTCCGTCCTTTTATTTTATTGAATGGATTTAAATAGTGTTATTAATCAGGCTGGCGACACAGTGGCCGAACTTTGAAGTCCTTAATTCCATACAAAAATAAATTTGAAATTATTCACCAAAATTATAAGAATATAGGGAAATACAAGGTAGGGTGGCAAATTACGTCACAACATTTGTATTCAAACAGATTAATTTTACATTAATTTCAGCTGAACAGAGCTTAACGCATACTTATATTAGGAAAGCTCTAAGGTGTGAACCTTGAACGTAAGTTTTTTGTATTGATTTTACATTCATTTTGAGTTTTACGCCTAATACCACGCCAATGCATAATTGGTAGTCTCTAAAAATGACATAATATAAAACGATAAAACTTGGTCCCAAAGTACCTAGGTAGATCTGTGAACTATCGGTGTATTTTCTTTTCTTTCATATATATATATATATATATATANTCTCTAAAAATGACATAATATAAAACGATAAAACTTGGTCCCAAAGTACCTAGGTAGATCTGTGAACTATCGGTGTATTTTCTTTTCTTTCATATATATATATATATATATATATATATATATATATATTTAGAGATTCACGCCTTGGATCGCGTGTCAACCAGTGTGGGTAACTTCAAAACCAAGAAGCGTATAGATCTGAAATATTGCATTAATACTGTACTCAGTGAAAAATCAAGGTTTCCAGCTATGGTGCTTGTTTTTTTTCAAATTTCCATCTATTGATTGCCTATTGCGTTAGACACAATGACAACTGATTCAGCTAATTGAGAATTTAAAAAAAATGGAAAACATATATTCGGTAGGTGCACACAAGCCGAGGCTAACTCTAATTTGTGCTTCTACACATATTATGAGCCTGATGTCTTAAACGGTGTGATTGCCGTTTATGGAAGATCTAAAACCAAGAAAAATTAGTATCTTAAACATGGTATATTTACTAACGAATACAGGCAGAATTGCACTTTAGGCGATTATTTCAACATGTATATGTATTTTGATCTTTACGCATCAGCCCGAGTAATCACCTGTGTCAATTGTTTCAAAACAAATACATTAAGATATCATCTTAATCTTTAAATACACAGTAGGGTAAAAGAGATAGTATTTTTTTTCTTTAACATATTATATTATGAACATGTCCAACACCTGATTTCAGTCAATAACGTGTCTGCCAACTGAGTTAAAGGTCCCGGGTTTGATTCCCACATGGCTAAAAATTTATCATTGATGAAAATATGGGTTTAAACTTTAACAGTGATAAATTAATGGCCTGAGATTGGATGGTGTGCATGTACGACAGGCTTGGCAAGTTGGTGGTAAAAATATATGGTTTTAATAAGATATTGATCCAGGCCATAAGCTGGAATAAGTAATGGATGTAGAAATATTAGATCATGAAGATTTTAATCGTGTAATCACCGGTTTGGGATGCTCAATATGCTTCTAACATTACTAACAATCAGTATGTATTGTTTAGTAGAGTAGTAACTCGGCACTAGCAACTACTAAACATTACAAATATAATAGAAAAAGTTCCCGGCCTTGCCTGTGGTAACTACGCAATGTCTTACGTGTTTACCTAACAACGCTTTTTTTTCTTCTTCAAACAGACCAAAAAAAATCCTTCATTTTATTTATTCCTTAAAAAATAAAATCTATATTTTAAAATTCTGGCTTCGAGGTGAAAATGTTTGTGCACAGAGTCTGCTAATTTTAAAATTTCAGATCGCTACGTGCGTTAGATAATCGCGCAATCCACAAATATAGTATGTGCTCTATAAACAATATTAACAGTGTGAATAGTGTTAACTATCTCTTGGTTGTTTAACTTGACCATAAAATATAAACGTGCTACTTTAGTGTCTAGTTTACTTATTGTTAATTTGGTCTATAGCGAATAAAATATTAATATATCAATACAACTTATATAACTATAGCTACAGTCAAACTTCATTTTAACGAACATGATTACCATAGCTGTGATGAGCCAAAATCCACAATAATTTTAATTTGCGCATGCTCTCACACAATTAAACACTTTCATAACGATGGTACTATACTACACGAATATACCATAAATATTGGTTAAATATGAAATTTAGAACACATTTTTAATTTCTCAGGTAGCTGGGACTACCCAATTCTTCAAATATACAAAAATAAAAAGGTTTATGCTTATGAACATTTACAAAGGACAATGGATACGACGTTAACCCTACACGTAATACTTTGCATTTTGTTAAAGAAGTTAAGCACCCCCTTTACTTTTTATATTTTCTAGGGGTAGGTTAATTTTAAAAACTTAGACTTGGCTTCAAAACAAATATAAGTTTCGTATTCTCTCCGAAAAAATTCCAGCTTCGACAATTCACAAATAAAAATATTGATGGTTAAAACCCAATTTATATCAATTATTAAATTATTATTGCTATTTAAAGCTGTTATATATATTAAAAATAAAAATTAATGTGTAAAAATTTGAAGTAATTTAATTTTAAGCTGTGATATTAGCTCGATTTATCAAAATAAAATAAAATGTTACAAATAATTGCGCAATGAAATATTTTCCAAGTAATTTTAGTGCGTAAAGACATATCAATGATCACAATATAGTATATTTTCAAGCCTAGGACCACTAAAAAAAAGATTCGCACTTGGATTCGACTTCGAGAAAATTCCATATATTCGATTAGAGCTCACTTAGAATTAAAAAAGTGGACTTCGCTTACGCCTAGTATGTTCCAATAATTCCTTGGGGCCCATTTCCTTCACTTACCTCTTCAGGGTATACCCTCCCAGCCTTCCCTCCCCAATTAACCTAAACACCATCACAACTGTAAAATAATAATAATAATCGACTTTAATGGCGAAGTTAAGGCTACTGCCTTTTTTTACACTTAACCAATACAATTAAACTGAAGTTTAACAACATAATATATATAAACACACACAAAAAGTATTAAAAAAACTAGAGCTAAAATACACAAGGATTAAAATTAAAATTAAAATCAGTTAGAAACGAACCCTTCAATAATATAACGTATCTACAAACAAAATCAGGTGTCTAGAACCACGAACCAATGTGTAAAAAAATATTACTATGTGTATTGTAGTGTATACAACATATTGATACATATGATATAATATACAGTCTAACTTGGTTACAAAGATAACCAGGGGACCAACAGAATTTCATCGCTATATCATTAATTATATAAATATAGCTCCTATTTTTTTAACTCTCAATAACTTGTTTAAAATATAGATTCAAAAAACAAAAAGAATATTAGAAAGAAAAAATAAAATACCATATTTATTTTGTCTTTCTCTCAATAACTTGACTAAGAGATAGATTTAAAAAAGCAATACTAAAGAGAAAATAAATTATATAATGTAGTAATTTTATGTTTCTATCAATATCTTGATTAAAATATAGATTAAAAAAACAAAAGCAATATTAGAGGGGGAAAATAATATAATTACAGTATATTAAATATGTTGTATCTCTAAAATATATTTTATTTTGGAATCTATATTTTAATTAAGTTATTGAGAAGTACAAATTAATATGAGCTACATTTATCTAATCACCGATATAGAAAATACATTTGGTCAGTCCACTTGTGCTCGTTATAACCAAGTTCAACTGTATATTATACTTTACATAAATACAAGTAAACATTTTCCGCATTGTAGTAATTTTAGTCTTATAAACGTACAAAATCATTTTATAGCTTTAAAAATTATGTCTTACTGCTGTAAATTGCCGCACTAGACCATTAAAACCACTACACTATGAAAACACCCACTAAATTACTTTTATAGCTAATATAAAATACACTAAATATAAGATACACTCGTAGTTGTGGGACCTTCCTTATTCACAATTCTGTCTATACCACTGTCCTAGCTTTGCATGCATTTTAATTTTAGGAGGTGGGAATGATGGAGATTTATTTTAGAAGAAATGTAATTCAATTTACATGTAAGGAGAACCAGGAATCATTTAAGACAAACCACCTTATTACACCTGACCGATATTTGAGCCCCTATTTCCCCATTACACTGTAAACTCATTACCTTGTTCACATACCGACCGTTTCAGGCTTACGAAAGTCTCACATTGGTTTTTTTTTTCAAACGTGTTCTTTTTCAATACATCTTTGTTAAATTTAAGGACTTTTAGAGTTTATTTTTACTGTAGTTTTTTTCCCCATAACGTGTTATAGTAGTAAATTTTAACGACTTCCTGCTCCATAGCAGTAGGCTACACTCGGGAACTCTTTGTAAAATGTTGACATTGTTTTCCAATAATATCGAGCTAGGGTTTGGGGGCTGTTAGGGCCATGGTCCTCACATTTCTCTAGAGTCTCGTTGTGTAAGGAATTCATTTCATATCTTAGAACATTTAACACTCAACTTTTGGCTCCTATAAGATACGTTTTTCATGGCTAGTATTATTTTCCAATATTTTTTCTCTAAAACAACATTTTATAATTTCATTTCATTTTTCATTAATAAAGTGTTAGCTAACATTCAACACCTCTTAACAGGCTAGCACTGAAATTACAGAACAACACCAAGCTTAAAAAATAATTTACAGTTTCTTTCTGTAGAAGTTATTACAATAGAACCAACTAATAACTAATAATAGAGAGACAATACAACTCCATGGTGTGAGCCCGCGAGCGAGCTATACCGGCCGAGCGGCCGCCGCCGTCTACGGTAGTAGTGCCAATATGGGCGGATAGAGGATGTAGTTTGGTTTGCACAATGAAACCTCCAGCAGTTAGTAATCTCAGTTTTCTAGACCAGAGCTGATACTTATATTTTCAAGTAGCTCCTCATTGGTCCGCAAGAGGCTGAGCTTTGACTCCTTTCCAGACCCTTTACTTCACAGAAAAATTCTGAAAGCACCAGCGATTTAACCGGGTACCTATGGATCTGTAGCCAGGAGTTATGACCACTAGACCAAAAAGGTGGCCAATAATAGAGAGAGAGATAGAACAATAGATATGACAAAATAAATGATTTGATAGTAAAACTAATTTATTGAAGTGTTCACAGTAAAAGAAAACAAAAAATACATAATGATAAATACGGTCCTTAAATATTTATCTAATAGTGATTTTTATTTTGAGTTGAAAACTGCCCCACAAATAATGTATTATTCTAGACGGGATTATTAAATACAATAAACGAAAGATGTTTAAAACGTATCATCCATGAGTTTTGAACATCCCAGTATTATACACACAGAGAGAGATAGGTATGTATATATAAAGGGAGATAAAAGTAAAGAGAATGTGAAAGAGCCATTCAAAATGAATAGAGACATTATTATGGGACTATACGTCAACAAATACCAGCACTGAACAATTCCAAGCATTTACAATAACGTATTGAATCCACAAATTAAAAATAAATTGCCATTGGCAGGAACATTGCTTCAACGATTTAGCCAAGCAATTTATGTAACTATTCAAAATTTTCATTCTCGAATTAGAGAAGTTTTTCAAAAAATAACAGCTGAAAATTACAACAAAATGATTTATGAAAAGTAATATCAAAAGTAAAATACTTTTTTATGTAAAAAAGAAAATTCTATATATTTAAAAAAATTAGTTTATAAAATTTATTACTAGTGGAGTGAGAAAAAATTGCTGTAAATTATGTTAAGTTTTGCTGGTGTATTTTTCTAGGGTGATGTAAACAAATAATGACTAAAAAGATGAAATAAATAAGTGTTTAGCCCTACATTAATTAGACATAGAAAAAGGAATAGAATTTCTTCAGTATAGAAATGTGATTTCCTTAATAGAGAATATTGATAAATGTGTGCTTAGAGCGGATATTAGAACGGTAATTTTGTAAACAAAGGTGAGTATTTAAATATGAAGGAAATTAAAAACCATCAATGCATTTCAAATTATATATTTTTATCTTTGTGACAAAGAAAACCTTCCCCTTTGATTATAAACCATATTTACAATTAATTAGAGTAACAAAACATCTATTATTTACTCTTATTCTGTTGATGTACGTACAGTTGTGCCAACATTGAATTTATTTATTTTCACTTCCCAAATAAAATAACTCTGAGCTTTCTTTGACATGATAAAAACTCAACAAGATGATTATAATTTTAAAATATACATATATTTTGGTCTTACCTGTGTATAAAACCATAATATTAATTTTACCAAATAACAAAATCCGAATATTTTATTATTTGGCAATGAATACAAACTATCGCTGTGTCGTAGTCTTCAGTGGTTACAATTTGAACTAATTGTCAGAAAGTTGCAAGCTACGCTACCAGAATAAGATTCTAGCACATGATGATATGATTGTTTTCTTGGTACTTAATTTCTTAAGCGCGCGATTCAAGAATTATACTCCTATATGTAAAAGAAACAGCTGATTTTGTATTAGTTTTAAGTTCGACATATTTTACTGCTTGCTTCTTGTTCATCTCATTTTAATTTTAGAAATATTTTGTATATTTTTTCCAAATAAACTTTTTTTTAAGTGGATTCCTCTTTGTTTTGGAAGATTTATTCTTAAAAAATTCGAACGTTTTCAAATTACGGGAAACGGAAGTGGCCCGGACAATTAAAAAAGAGAGATACGAGGCTTGATAACCTGAGATCTTGAGTGACAATGGTGTGTTTCATGTCCGCGGAGTTGGAAATTGAATAAATTACGTGTGAGGATTGTGTTGCACCTCAGGAAATGATTTTAATTATGAGTTGAAGTGTGAAGAATCTACAGAAATGAAGTTGGGAGTTGCCAATTACTATTTTATGTAAATCTACTCCAAGCAAAATCTCACGAACTATTCCAGGTATTTTCTCGAGAAGCTATTTTTTTTTTTTTTAATTCTTATAACATCAAATTTAATAAACAATTATATCTACCAGAATCGACAACACTCGGTGAGCCAGCATATTTTAAATGAATACACATAAAAATAAATCACATCAATCTATTCTTAAATCAAGAAAAATATGCTTCAAAATAATTATAATAGTATTTGATTTTCGAACATCCTAATTTTCTGGCATTTTGTCCTTCATGGAAACATAATATAGAGACTATATATTTTTTATTACTGAAACCCAATTGTACATCATTTAATATCTATTTAAACCTTTCATTGTTTAAATTATAATATATTTTATTTCTGTTAAAAAAATGATCGGATTTTATAATCCAATTTAAACAATATAAATCTACTTATTTTTTTAACTCAAAATAATCTACTTCTGGTCAAATGAAATATTATCATAGATTTAATCTATTTTGCTTCCTGTAAACTTGTAGTATTACGTTAATCTTAGAGTGTAAGTGGAGCTTCACAGGAGGGTAGTAGGTAATCGCAAATAAAATATAAGACAAGCAAGTGAAACCTTTTTTTTCCTTTATTAAATGTTTACCCTCATACATATTACAAATCAAAGTAATATTTATACTTGCATTGTTGAAGATGTTGTTTGTTTGTATGTATATTTTTTCATTCTTTTGTATTTTTCTTATTGTTGAGATGCAAAACTAGAGGTGGAACATTGTGATTGTTGGCCTAGGGGTCAAAGTGATCAGCTACTTTAAGGCTGTAACTATCCAAAGCCCCACTCTAGTAGTCCCGAGATATTAGAGTCGCCGCGCAAATGAACTAGACTTTTTCAGAGCCGGATGATAGGTTTCTAATATAAATGGAAGAAGTAAAGTTGTCGGAATTATAATACATTTGTTTTTATTATCATAAATTATTTTTTTTATTATATAAAAGAATTTTTTTAAATATTTTTTTTCACATCTTACAATTTTATTATTTATTTTATTCTTCGAGGTATTTGACGTACGATTTATGAACAGACGGATTATACCAGTACACAAACATTTCTATGAACGAAAGCAAAATGTTTTCACATACTTCTATGGTTCTCTTATATGCCACAATTGACATAGAACAGTCAGCTTTAATACCCCTCCACCATGGTTCGGATTCCACGTTAAACTGTAGGTCCTTCATTTCATCTCACAATCACCCTACCATGACACATTAGCGTAAGTGCATACAACCCGAACGGGTAGTAAGACGCAGTGATAATAATAATAATAATAATAATAATTTAATACCCCTTCAAAGAAAGTTGGGCAACGTATTTTTATCCGTCAACCCCAGCTGGGTTTTAACCCACTAGCATCAGGTCCTGAAGCGAAAATTTTAACACAAGATCCCGTGACATATCTAACTAACATATCAATGGTTTGTTTGACAAATACAATTTTTCTCTGAAATTGTAATAAATATATTATGTTTACACCTTTTCGACTCCAAAGATATTGATCAAAACTGAGTTTTTTTCCTTTTTTTATCATAGCGTCTTACTACTTGTTCAGGCTATACAGAAATTCCAAACTATTATAATATTGTGTTAATAGTTTTATCTGGTTATATATAGCTTTTAATTTTTGAACAAAACTCTATAATGTCAATATACTTACCAACTATCTAGTTTTGGACACCTCAATGAAATCTATACATTTAACTTTAGCCTCAGAATGAACACAGACACAGCAAAAATAAATTAATTTAGGGCCCGCGAGTAACTGAAATAAGTCATTTTTGTTCACAGTATTTGAGCTATCAACATATTTATAAAATAAAAAGGAGGCTGGTATAATTGAGAGGAAGTGCACCTGATTTTGGGTGTAGGGAGAGTGAAAAACTATTCAAGAAAAGGCACCTCATTACACTTGGACGGAATTCAAACCCAGACCTCCCTGTTACCCAGTTAACCAGAAAATGATACCTTCATCCACGAGCCCACCAGTGCGGGAAACTTAGTAATGAAAAACCTAAATTTCTTTAAGCACTCATTTGTTTGAGAGATTTTTTTTTGATATTAGTCTTGCTATATTTCCAGACTATGTGCACGTATCACCTCAATAGAATAGGGACGAGAAAAGTATAATTTGAAGAAAATGTACCAACATTTTTGAAACAGGAGATTCAGAAAACTCTTAAGGAAAAATAATCTTATTACAATCGTCCAGAATTTGAACCACAATTTCATACACTCCTCGTTACCGACAATTAAGACTCTACGAGCTTGGCGTTTGGTTCGTATACCCACCTATGTAAGTTAGATAGAATAATAATTGTAAAAAACATAAATAATATTTTTCAAATAATTTTATTTAAACATATGAACACATCGCGCTGATACCCCCTACCCTCAGACCCCAACCTCTTTGAAATGCGAATGAACCTCAAAATTACCGACGAAGCATTCCTATGCGGAATATAGAACAATGCTGAATAAGCTAACACATAATTTTATCCCATTTCAAAATGATTTCATTTTTAATTTAATACTATTTAATAATGTAACAGAACAATAAATCTGATGGAAATTAGCTATCGTACAGCAGTTTGGTCCCTTTACCCACTAACACAGTAATTATCTCACCTCTCCTGTCTCTCTTTTTATCCCTCTTTCTCTCTTTGTTCTCCTCTCCATCCCACTCCCTTCCTCCCTTCGAACCTTTTATCATAAGAGCCACATTAAAATGTTAATGGAGTTGGAGGAAAGGGATAGGATTTCGTAAACTGCCAGAAAACCCTAATTCTAAAGCATTGCACATTTAATGAACCTAAATAGTTTATGAAACTAAGTTTAATTCAATAGAGGGTAGTATTCACGCTTGATCATTCTGAAGAAGAGTCAGTGCTTTCTCCTATTCCTGTCCTCCCCTTTCTTTAAATCAATTCAATCCATTCAACATAATAGCTTTTTTTATTCACCCCACCCGCCTCGGTGGCGAAGTTATCTAACGCGCTAATTTTGGGTTGAGCTACACTGCTGAGGATGGGGAGATTGAGGATCAAATCTCGTTTGGGTGAACTGGTAGTGGTTTTTCCTAAATAGTGTTCCACTCTCTTTCTCTCTCTCTTCACGCAAATGCGTGTTCACTTCCTCTATATTCAACCTTTCCTATTCCTAACTCATTAGTATAATTAGTATTTAAGCGTATAACACAAACGGGTAGTAAGTTTCAGTTCTAAGTATTATTATTAGTTTTATTATTCACCCCATTTAACTACTACATTTCAGTGTTTATATTCATTTAGATAATGGATAGTAAAAAGTAAGGTAACATTTAGAGTGAAAGCACCCGCATTAGCGTTGATGAAGAGTGGACAGATATTTAATGAAAAAAATCCCTCAATACACCTAAACGAAAATCGAAGCCCGATCTCTCAGTCATGGGCAATAATGTTCTACATGAAAGTGACACACTAGACCAAGCGACCACCGATGGTTTTTTTTTTTACCTTTTCTAAAGGTCGATACACACAGAATGCTAAGCTAAGCTGTGCTGTGCTGTGCTAAGACTTTGTCAATTTGGTTTCACACTCATTGCTAAGCTAAGCTAAGTTAATCCATGGTCCCTCTTTTCACTTCAGAATTCAGTGTTGTCTCTTTCTGGTCTGCTCCAGAGAAGTTTAGTTATGATAGCTTTCTCCAAAATGTCTTGTTTGAGTTTAGATGATAGTACTGAGGAAGGTAATATGCTGCTGCAGAACATTACTTAATTACAAGTAAAACCAACTGAAAACAAAAATTCTACACTTCTTGTGTTATTTTCGCCAAACCAGCACTGCGTCTGTTTAACATGGAGCCCAAGATGCGTTATGCGCATGCGCAACGTAAGATGGCTCAAGATGGGAGATGGGAAAATTGCCCGGTCCAGCAATCGGAAAAAAAAAACATAGCTAGGCGTAGCAAGGCATAGCATAGCTTAGCTTAGCTTTCTGTGTGGACCAACACATTTAAATATATGGTCAGCTATTTTTCTAAAAAGATTGCGGAGCAAATCTTAGCTTAGCTTAAATTTGCGTTCTGTGTGTACCGGCCTTAATGGTCAAACTAGTTTCTAAACTCTTTGGACATTTTTCTCAGGGCTGCAGTCAGTTTAGCCGGATTTGTTTCACAGGGCGCCATAATTATTGTTCCGTCTTTTTTTAAGCACTGTGCTTTGATATAATAAGGCATAATGGGATTAGATTTGTACAAGATTCTTTGTATTTCAAGCAAGAGCCATGGTGTGTATAGATCCCAATATATGTCTATCGTTGAAACC
This sequence comes from Timema californicum, assembly GCA_902141385.1. NCBI lineage: Eukaryota > Metazoa > Arthropoda > Insecta > Phasmatodea > Timematidae > Timema > Timema californicum. The sequence continues at coordinate 18,286 of CABFOW010006486.1, read as the reverse complement.
TCACAGGGGATTTTCATTGACAAAAGCTTCAGTCTCGTAATATCGGGTTTGCTGGTGATTGAGAGGTTGGGATTCGAATCCCGGTCGGCGTATTCAGGAAGGTTTTCCTAAATTATCTCCAACACTTATCTATGTGAATGCATATATGTTTACTATAAAACTTTACCTTCCTCGTACACTTTATATTGGTGTGAATATGTTAGTAGCCATGATATGTCATAGGACGCGGTGCACACAAAACTCAAATACAGTAGCCCCATGGCTTCTTTGGTGCTGACTGGCAGCTTTGAAAAGTTACCAGACCAAATTATGTATCCCTACGCCGAACCATATGATCTGCAAAAACATGTGTTTAGCAGCTGTCACTTCTGACAGTCAAAATTTAGGTATATACCTAAATGTTGACTGTCAGAAGTCAGCTGTGAGCTGTCAGTCAGCACCAAAGAAGCCATGGGGCTACTGTAGCTATGTAGAGTAGTTCAGCACAGTAGCGCTAGGATCATTCAGTGCAAGTCCCCACCACCCAGTCTGCTTAAAATCTGATGGAACTAAATTTATATTATACTGGTGGGATCCAAACCTCGGTATTTGTTAATGGTTTGGTCAGCTTCTGAAACTCTAGGCTCTTAGCTTAGGGAATATTAGATTATGTATCCATCTACTTGAATGAAACATTTCAGCTCTAGTTTAGATAACTGAGAGTAACGGCTGGTTGGCTACCAGGCTCCTCTCTACCCACAGAAGTTGGCACAATCTACACCAACAGATGGCGGCCACTTGGTCGGTATGTTTTGATTGCGGGCTGACGCCATGAAGTATTTTTTTATATAAAATGTATGTAAAAGTGGGAAATCAAATACCAAAACTTTAAACCAGAACAACAGAGAGAGAACATTAGTTTTATGACTGAGCCCAATAATCAAATCAAATTAATTAATCGGCCCACTTTTATTTGTAAAATAGTTCAAAGCGTTACTCTTGCAATAGAATTTAACTGCTGATGATTGGGAGACCCGAGTTCAAATACCTGTCGGTCGTACTGAAGAAGGTTTTTACTAAATTATTTTACAGTCTCACTCCACGTAGATTCAGGTACATTTCATACGAATTCAACATTCCTCATACTTAACGCAATAGCGTAGCTATGAGTGGAGCCTGAACGGATAGTGATACAGGATGACCAAAACAAAAATCAACTATAATGATATTGTAGATTGGTCCATATGTTATCAATTTGGAAACATATGAAGCTCTTAAATAAATGAGCTTCATTTTCCTATTTAATTTGAAAAATATTTTATGTTACTATAAACACATAGTATAACGTACAGTATAACACTGTTAAAAAAAAGTGGTGTTGAAATCTATTTTCATGGTCTTTGTAGGGCCTTAGCCAATAGACGTACAGGCACGTTCCTTTCTGTAGTCTATTATTCAATTCAAATAAATATGTACAAGGACTTTAATATGGTTCAATCTCCCGTGTCAGGGTTTTTTTACTCGTCGCGCTACATATGGGTAGCCTGGACGGACATTTAGTCAAGACTGAACAATACGTCACCTCTTCAACATAGTCCCGAATTAAATACTACCCCTATTAACTATTTTCATAAACAATTTGATTATCAGTATTTTCTTTAGATTTTAAGGTTTTGGTTTTGTTTATTGTATTTATAGTTACCTGGTCGATTATATTATTTCAAATATTTCCGTTTGTAAAAAAAAATCTAACTACATTGCAAATAACGATTTTTTCCAATAAATAATGAAGAGGAAACGTTGGTGCTTAAACGGCCCGTTAAAGAGCCCCTCCTCTAAAAGGAAGTGACCAAGAAGACGTCAACTTAAGGGCTAGAAAGTTTTTGAACCTCTTACGTGCCTATATATTCCATTCCTTGTTCTCAATCACCCATTAAATCTCAATTGTCCTATCTTTCCTTTCTTGTTTTATTTTATTCTATCTAGTTGTGAGTTCTTATTTATGTTCATGACACTAATGGGCACTGCTGTGTCTTTTAATTTTGGCACTACGTTTTACTACCCATACTGACTATCCACATTTAATTAATCTTGTTGAGTAGGGATGAGGAAGGTTGGTTCACCCTCAAAAAGGCTAGATGAGCGTGGCATTTATTCCGCGGGCCTGGTAATGAAGGGAGCTTTGTGTTGATAAATATTTTGGTCCCAGTAATAATAATATAGTGCTATACATGTGGATTTACAAAGTCCTCCGTGGTCCCTCCACACTCCTGGTTGACGATACCATGACGATGCAATATTGGTCATCAGAGAGTATCTTGCCATTCTTAGAAGTGGTAAGTTTCCCAAACACGTCAGTGTGTTTATACCTTGAAGTAGTGGAAGATCATTATCGAAATTTTGAATACATCAATAAAAATATATCAATACATTAATGTTTTACGATAAATTGAATTTCATTGATCCAGGATAGTAGAACGGTGCTCTTTTTTTTAATTTAAAAAAATTATCTAAGAATACTTAGTAGTCTAAACTTCATTTCCTATTTATTTCTTTATTAGCTGGTACTCCAAAATTTAATCCAGATTATGAAATTAAATTGATTATTTTTTTGCAAGAAGAAAATTGTGATATGGCGATAGGTAAAATTAAGATAGTAATGGAATAATTCTTCTCCATTTATATATCGTAATTCATTAAATGTATATGCTGTGAAACGGATTCAACCAACGTTGATGTAAGGGCACGGTCTTTGATTCGGATGAAGAAACGATCGCTTTTGTAATCTTAGGAACTATAGGATAATGTTATTTCATTTATTTAATAAGGTATATGACTATTAACAACATGCATACAATTTTATCTAACATAATTTTATTGAGATTAATGCCATGTGCAGAGGAAATAATTAGGGATCGTTAGTGTGGATTTTAACAAAAGATATCAACACAGGATCATATTTTTACTATTCGATAAATATTTAAAAAATAAATGGTACGGATATCCACACGAAATTTTTCGCTCAATTTTTTTTTAAATGAAGGTATTTACTCAAAACTCGTAATATATGTGATACGAAATAATATACACTAGCAAACCCAAGCAAAAATTACTTTATTCTTAGGCAAAAAAAAATTGACTCCCGTTTTTAAATTTTATAATTTAATTTTTAAAGAATTAGAGTCCTCATTTGTATATTTGGACCAATAAAAATGATCGATATTGGGTTCACAAAGGTCCACACCTCGTATTAAAATTTCGACTGCCAGTTAAAAATTTCGACATTTTATTAGGAGTTGCACATTTTATGGTTATCGCATTGTTATTAAATTCCTCATTTATAGATTTAAACCAATATAAAAGGTAAATATTGACTATTGAATTTAAAATTATAGAGATAGGTCATTGCTGCACAAAAGTTTCCACTAAGAGGTTAAAGGAAAATGAACATACTCTTTTAGTTACTCTTTTACTTATCTACTTACTTTATGGAATTAGAGATTTATCGCGTTACAACTTAGTAGTATCTCTGCAACTAATCTCACAAAATAATGTTAATATATTGGTCAGTATTTCATAAACTATTGGTTTTATAAAGATATATTTCAAACAAAAGTTTTTAATTTTTAATAGTGCTTTAATTTTTCAATGATATGTTATTTAGCATCTAAAATTGATATGGAGATAAGGAAATTTTCGCTTCAGTTAAGCACCCTAAATGTTATTTTTATGGGAAAATGAAAATACTCATTTTTTTATCATCTTTATCAACGTCATTATACGAATTTTAATTAAAATCGTTAAAGCTTATATAGAAAGAATCGAGTTTTTCTCTTATAAACCTTTAGTAAATTACTCTTAATTTTAATGTTAAACAGACACACACAGGGACGGCATCATAAAAACACTTTTTAGTGTTCGAGGGTCATGAAATATCAACATCCATCATTATCTTGGGTTATATTTTATTTAATGTTGCAATACTTTACCTTTAGTGTTCGTAAAGTTAAATATATATATATATATATATATATAATATTTTTATTATAAATATAGGTGACCTGGCGGTCAAGGGGTAAGGTGTCAGACTTCTATGCTGGTGGCCGGGGTTCAATCCTCGGTCCCGGCACAGATTTATCTGATTACCAAACCCTTCCTTCACCTCTGACAAGACATCTTGTGAATGTGGGGAATGCCTAGCCTCCACCGTGGTTCGGATTCCACGTTAAGCTGTAGGTCCTCCATTTCATCTCACAATCACCCTACCATTACACATTAGCGTAAGTGCGTATAACCGAACGGGTAGTAAGACGCGGTGATGATAATAATAATATTATAAATATACCTTCATATTTGCAAATCTAAGTAATTTCATGTCTTAAATAGTTATGGAGACATGATAGAAAATGTACGCATCAGTACTGAACCCAGTCTTTTTGACGAACAATTGAGAGTAGATATTTGAAATATTGATCAAGGCTTGGAAATGAAATTTTAAAAAAATCGTTGAAGTCAATTTTGAGAAAATTGAGTTTTTCTCGTTTTTCCCTTGAGGAAACTACCCTTAATTTTAAGGTTAAATATCCAATTACATAAAAATCTTGGGCAACCTTATTAAAACCCTAGATACCATGTTTAAGCTTAATAGGTAAAATAGTTTAGGCTCTCGAGGTACAGACAGACAAGTGGCATTTCAAAAACAACATTTTTGTATTCGTGGATCATGAAAAGTTGACATTCATCAAAATCTCGAGCTCAATTATTTAGACAAACAATACGTTAACTACCTGTAAGGTAGCGAGAAAGTAAAAATGGAAATACAACATGAAGTTGCATAGATTTTAAAGATGCTTATGAATAAGTTAAAATAAATAAATTATATACAATTAGATGAATCCCCGATTTTTGCACCGGATATTTTGTTATTATTTATTTTTGGATGGAAATGAGTTTTTATTTGAGGCTTAATGACATGGTTCTTAACGCTACCCGAGAAACGCCCCGAGGAGGTTACCATGTATCGTTTCTCATGGGAATTTTATTTTCGGCAGGCCCCTTGCCTGCTGCCTGGTGCGTTATCAGCTGACCGCATATGGACAGGTTCCCCCCCTCCCTCCACTCCCCACCACCATACACTACGGCGGACCCGACCCTCTCACTCACACATACATTACAAACACCACAAAGCTCAGCAGAATATAAACTACATACTTCAACCATCTCTCGGAGTTGCATATTAAAACGTAATTACATATTTTAATTAATAATCTGTATTAATTGTTTCCACCCCTCAGAAGCATCCACTGGGATAAAAATAATTCTATATTTTTTCGAAGGCATTATTAGAAAAATCTTATATGATTACTAGCCTCTAAACGCTTAAAAAGAGTTTATAAAACTATATTTATGATTAAGGTAGCTACCTCAATTTCACCCCCTTAATCATAACACATCACAATTAAATACCTTTACTTTCCTTAATTAGCGTTTAAGGAACACCAGTGCCAAATTTCAACCCTCTAGTTTTGTGGGATGTGTGAGAATTAGTGGTGAGTGGGTGATTTAGTCAGTCAGTCAGGTCTTTCGCTTTTATATATATAGATATTTCATCTACTTTTGAAATATCTAAAAATGTTGTCAAGTTGATACGCATGAAAGGGTACGGGTTTGATGTCACTTATCAGTCACATTTGAAATACATAATGGGTTTAACTAAACAAGAAGATGCACTTTATTCAATACTTTTTAATATAGCCTTAGAGTATGCTATTAGGGTAATACAAGATTGTAGGATAGGGTTGACATTAAATGGTGGAATGTAGCTATTAGGATATGCAGTTAATTTAGCTTTGTTAAGTAATATTTAGAAGGTCGTTGCAAGAAATGCAGAAATTTTAAGGAAATAGGTTTAAAAGTGAACACTGAAAAGATTATGTATAATATGATCATATATAGACCACAGATTGAGGACGATAATTTATATATTACTTTGATCCACATATTATTAATATAATTTGACAAGGTTTATGAGTTTAAATATTTAGGCGCAATTTTAAATCCACATAGGTGGCCGTATGATCTAAGGCGCAACTATTGAAGTCGGATAGAGCTCCGATGACAAGAAGGTTGAGGTTCTAATCTCGGTCAGGTGTACTGGGGAGGTTTTCCAAAATTCTTTTCGATCTCCTTCTACAAAAATGTGGGTACAATTCCTCTAAATATAGCTTTATACATTCCTGGAAAAATTAATTTTCTAGCCAACCTAAAAGGTTTTTTACAGTTTTATACCACTTCCTATACCCCCCAACTTGGCCCCTATTCCTCTATGCTCCCCTTTGTTAGCCCCCCTCCCCCCATCTTCCGGGGTTTCATTTTGAAATTTAACATTTTCAGACTTATATGTTTATTTGTAGATTCTAATAGCCCCTAAGCCCAATTGTCAAATTTCAGTTTATTACCACACAGATAAGAAGTTGTATTAGTTTAAGAAATTTTCCACCTCTCCCCTAATTTCTTCAATTCTCTCTTAGAAATATATATTTTATGTAGTTATCTGGAGGAACCTTCTATAGTCTATTTGATGGACAAATTAAAATGTTCTACCGAAACTAAAAGTATTTTATTATATACCCCCCTTTTATCTTATTTCATGGGTTCCCATTTAAAATTAAAGACATCTACTTAGTCACGTTCATGTCTTAGCTGAACGTCTAAGCTACACCTTAATTTTGGTTGGAGAAACAGTAGAGAGAACTCAAATATATTTCCTTGCATTCCACATTAATAATATTCTACTTTGTTATTTGTGTTATTTTATAGGTATTAATACCCATAACAATTTATGGATGCAGATAAATAATTTTTTTTAAATGGTTTTGGTAACCTTAGTAACTAACTTCTACTGTTCTTCTTACCAAAATCAGACTATATTATATCCATTCGATATTTTAGTGCATGTGTTAAAATGGAACCCATAAATACCAATTATTATATATAGGCCTATTAAATAGATAGATTGTGGCTATAGCCGGTTCCAAATACTATAACGTATATGAATAAGATATTATAGTAGATCCGGCTATAACCATCATTATTAAATAAATGGTACAGAACTCCGCACGGAATTTCTTGCTCTATTGTTTAAAAATGGAGATATTTATTCAAAACTCATAATATATGTGAAACGAAATAATATACACTAGCAAACCCAAGTATAAATTGCACTATGCTTATGTAAAACTTTTTTTAGTCCCAGTTTTAAATTTTATAATTTGGTTTTTAAAGAAGTTAGTCCTCATTTGTATGTTTGGACCGATAAAAAATATCCATGTTGGGTCCACAAGGGTAAACTCTGCGTTTTAAAATTTCAACTTCCGGTTAAAATTTTTGACATTTTATTAGGTGTTGCAAATCTTCATGGCATCGCATTACTAATAAATTCCTCATTTATAAATTTTGAAAAATAGAAGTAAATATTGACTCTTGAGTCTAAACTGGATATAGATCATTGTTATACAAACATTTCTCATAAGAGGTTTAAGGAAAAACAACATAAGCGTTTAGAGACTTCCTTATATTTAATTACTCTATGGCGTTGGATAATTATTGCGTTAAGACTTAAGTAGTATCCCTTTACAACTAAAGCTCACAAAATTGTATTAATATATTTGCCAATATCTCAGAAACTGTTAAATTTATAAAAATATATTTTATATAAAAGTTTTTTTATTTTTAGTAGTACTACAATTTTGCAATGTTAAATTATTTAGTATCTCAAATAGTTATGGAGATACGGAAGTTTATGCTTCTGTAAAGTACCCTAAAATTCATTTTCATGGTAAAATGAAAATAGCCAATTTATTTATAATCTTAATCATCACCTAGATACGAATCTTAATCAAAATCGTTAGAGTCGATTTTGAGAAAATCGATTTTTTTTTTCTATTTTCACCCTTTCTTATACTACTCTTAATCTTAAGTTCAAACAGACACACAGACAGACGTCATTGCAAAGACAGCTTTTTAGAGTTTGGGGGTCTTGAGACGTCGACATCCATCAACATTTCAGGTTAGATTCTCTTTTGCGGTCGTAATACTTTTACCTTTTATGTTCGAAATGTTAAAGAATATAAATATTAACGTATAGCTTGAAAGTTATTGGTTTTTATAAAAATATGCTTCTTATAAAATATTCATATTATAAAGAGACCTACATATTTGTAATGATGAGTAATCTCTTTTCTCAAATAGCTTAGGAGATATTATAAAAAATGATAATCTACGCATCAGACCGGAGCCCTTAAAGTAATTTTGCCGAAATATTATTGAGAGAAGCCATTTTGTTTGTAATATTTATAAATGTTCAGAAATGAAATTTAATCAAAATCGTTATAGCCGATTTAGAGAAAATCTACCTTTTCTCTTTATACCCTTCAGTAAACTACCCTTAATATTAGGGTCAGATATACAATTCCAAAAAACCCTTCGGGGCAACCCTATTAAAACCCTAGATACAAATTTTTAGACCGATCGGTAAAATAGTTTAGGCTCTATTTGGAGGTACAGACAGACAGACAAACAGACGGAAATTCAAAAACAACTTTTTTGGATTAGGAGGGTTATGAAACGTTAAGATTCGTCAAAATCTTAAGTTAGATTTTTTTCACGATCACAATACTTTCTCTACCTGTAAGATAGCGAGAAATTAAAAATATAAAAGTTTGTATATTAAATCCATCATAGTATAAGCATTCGTACATTTGTCATTGTACAATTGGAAGCATAAGGCCCTCCTGAGTCAAAGGTTGCTGCGTTATCTAATAGCTCGTGATCTTAATGGATCACTAATATGTAGCTGGCAATTTATGAAAGTCTATCACAGATTGTACTGTAACATATTTAGACATGCTAGAAACGTAATTTTTAAACAATTGTACTCACACAATTACTCCCGAGGAGACTTCACCCGTCCTACCCACTTCAACGTTCCCATTCGACTATAGAGAGCGCCAGTCATGGTCAGCGCGACGTGTCGTGACAGATGACGTCATGAGTTCCATGCCAAAAATGCCTCAAGACCTCAATAGAATGATATGGATGTGTCGTGAGTGTTTCACGACTATAATAATAATAATAATAATAATATTTAGCACCACGTCTTACTACCCGTTCGGGTTATACGCTTTAAGTACTAATTACGCTAGTGGATTAGGAATTGGAAAGGTTGAGTTAGAGGAAATGAACCCGCATTTGCGTGGAGGGAGAGTGGAAAACCATTTAGGAAGAACCACCCCCCAGTTCACCCGATCGAGATTCGAACCTCGATCTCCCCGTCCTCAGCAGTCGAGCTCAACACGAAAAGCGCGTTAGCCAACTACGCCACCGAGGTGGGTTTCACGACTATAACATTCAGATCTAGCACCAGTTTTCCCATCGGCTCCATGCATTATCCATGTTCCTCTTCCTTTATCCATCTCCGCCCTCCTTTTAATTCCCTTATATCCATCTATGGGACTACGTGTTGACTTTCAAGGACTATTAATGGACATGTTTCGTTTGTATTGGTACTCATAATACCACCGTCAACTGTTTATGCAAGCTAAGCGCTGCCATTAGGCAGGCTGTAATTTTGCATTCACAACTATTCTCTTTGGACATTTTAATTCTTTGCTAACATTTTCAAAATTAACTTTTTAGATTAAATATTAAACTGTAATCATTTAATGTAATCATATATTAAATTCAAAATCATATTTCTGAGGTCACTTTAATTAGTGTTGGTTACTAGTTACTCTATCTTGAGGCCACAAGGTGACTTTAATATGTCTCTAAAAATCTTATTTATATTTAATTGCCGCCATATTGAATATGGAGTTTAATATCTTTTCTAAATTATTACCGCCATATTGGTCGTGGATATGTCTTATGTAATTGTGATATTGACGTATGAGGCGAGGAAGTTAGTTACTATTTTATAATCATTATGTCAATTAAAATTAGTTATGTTCACTTATAGACTATTACCTTTTGTTATGATAATGACGGGGACATTATTTGTAACTTAAACTTTAATTATTTAACTATGGAATATAGCTTTAAAAATTGTATTGAAAGTTATTCATTTAATTGCAACCAGCCTCCCTCATCATCCCAATCAAATAATGGACAGAGGTGGAAACAAGAGAGTTATAATTTGTATTCATTCAAACAAAATACAGCTCGATGGAGGAGCGGAACATTAGAGTTTACAAGCACCAAGAGGCAACATACGCCAGATGGGCAAGGTAACACATAAACTCATGCCACGGTCAGAAGGGCGATACAACAATAACAAAATATATACAGTCTTATCTTAAGACCCTAGAAATGGCACCATCAACGGGTGACCCCAAATTGCTGATAAATTGGTCTCCTTACATACATTGAACGCTACAAATCTCAAATGATAGCCCAGACTCGACCCAAGCTCTAGCATAGCCCAAAGGGAGCCAAGACCCCATTGTTAACTAAAGCAGCCGATAGGCGTACCAATAGCACCAAAATGAATACCAAGTTTTCAATCCCAACAATGGTGACTCTACCCTTTGAGAAATAAGCTGGACTCCGTTCGGAGATTTGAGCCAGGTGGGCTGCGGCCCCACTATTAAGAACCCATAAACTTATATTTCTTAAACATAACAATAAACTATCCCAAATCTCCCTAACAACCATAAACATATATATGTATATGAATATATTAAACGTAACAATAAGCTATCTAGACTCACTAACAATCCTAGGTATATAAACCTATTAAACATAACGGGAACTGGCCCGACACACTAACAACCCTAAGTATACAAATAATAAACATTACAAAACACAGCTGTGTTTCTCTTAGATAGTTCGCGACCCCACACTTAACCACCTATTTGTTTATTCAAAAGAAACATAACCATAGCTGTATATTATTTGCGACCTCCAAGACAAAATGCACCGGAGTGCGAACTTTCCACGCAGTGGAAATTTGAAACCTTAACAAGAGAACTAGATGGGTTTCCCCTATAGTTACCATAGTCGTAAGGACGGGTGATAATACCCCGCACTCCTGACTACTCGTTAAATAAATAAAGTATATAATTACATAATTTAAAAGAAGTCCGAAACAGTGAATTTTGAATACAAGAAGAGTTTGAAGCCAAAGAGAATTTTGATAATTCGCGACGAACCCACTTATAAAGTAAGACTCTTACCTCCTAAAAGCCCTGAGTATAATGCGTGCCAACTCGTTGCACTTCCAAGACCTTTATACCCTGAAGTTATCATGTGCTCTCAGAGCGGAGGGATAGGGGGGGGGGGAGGTCTAGAACCAACCCGAGAGTCCTGGAGCATAGGCCACACGCACAACATATTCTATCTAAGGTTCCAGAATTTGCTCGTTAGGGGCGCTTGGCGATATTCACTTGCTTTCTTGTCTGAAGGAGGGGGAGGGGGAGACCTCTTCGCACTGCTAGTGGTGAGCCTCGAACACCAGTTCAGTTGAATGTAGTGCGTGTTGTGGAGTGTGTCTCGTGTTTTGAAGTCCATTCCAAGCGGGTCAACAGGGAAAGCATAGGTGAGCGTTAAGATCATCCCATGTTTGTTGTGACAAGGTTACATAATGATTCTATTATGAACATTTAAACTGAGATTTATCCTCTTACCCAGAATTTGTAGTCCATTCCTTTACAATACACTTTATGTTTTTGTTCAGTTGTATAGGGCCTATACTTGATGTTAATGTTTGTCTTGTCCATAAGTATCAATTTGGAACCCACTTATTGTTTTAATTTGGGATCTATTTAGGATTGGGGTTTATACTGCCTTAAAATATGGCTGTAGAATGCCCCTAGGCATGGGGCGACTCCTGGATAGCTCAGTAGTCAGGGCATTGATGTAATAAGCCAAAGATTTGGCTTATTACATCAATTGAGGTGTCATTTATCAATTTAAAAATAAGTAATATTATTATAATTTGTAGCCTGTCTAAATTGTATAGAAATCTCATCCCCAGAGTAAGATATTTCAGTCTTATTTTCTCACTTTCTACTGACAGGGGACAGGATAAGAATGTGTTTGTTTTGTATGTTGTTTATTGCCCTATAGTAAAATAACCAAACTTAGGGAGATAATTGGCCTTAAATAATATTCACACCACCCAAAGGAGCACTCGACTTTTCACATTTAGTAATTACAAGGGTGGAGTAATCACCGTTACTCGCTTTTTAGTAGTTAAATAATCTCCAAGGAAATAATCAATCCTACTTGCTTTGTTTGCAGTAAAACAGTACGGAGGAAAAGTAATCATTAGGAATATCTTTATGACAGTCAAACAGTTACGGAGGGGAAGTAATCATTAGGAATATCTTTATGACAGTCAAACAGTACGGAGGGGAAGTAATCATTAGGAATATCTTTATTACAGTCAAACAGTACAGAGGGGAAGTAATCACTACGAATCACTTTATGACAGTCAAACAGTACAGAGGGGAAGTAATCATTACAAATCGCTTTATGACAGTCAAACAGTACGGAGGGGAAGTAATCACTACTAATCACTTTATGACAGTCAAACAGTACAGAGGGGAAGTAATCACTACGAATCACTTTGACAGTCAAACAGTACAGAGGGGAAGTAATCACTACGAATCACTTTATGACAGTCAAACAGTACGGAGGGGAAGTAATCACTACGAATCACTTTGACAGTCAAACAGTACAGAGGGGAAGCAATCATTACAAATCGCTTTATGACAGTCAAACAGTACGGAGGGGAAGTAATCACTACATATCACTTTATTGCAGTCAAACAGACGTAGGGGAAGTAATCACTTCGAATCACTTTATGTACAGTCAAACAGTACAGAGGGGAAGTAATCACTACATATCACTTTATTGCAGTCAAACAGACGTAGGGGAAGTAATCACTACAAATCGTTCTATCGCAGTCAACAAGTACGAACGAAAAGGAATCACCCATATTCGCTTATTTTCAGGTAAATAAAATGGGAGTTAAGTAATTACTCTAACTCGGCTCCACGTTCCCACGATCTGGTAATGTAAAGATCTCTTCAACTCGATTTTTATCATTAAAGAAATAGTTATTAATAATATATTTTTAGCATAGAGTCTTCCTAACCGTTCTGGTTATACGCCTATATACTGTTTTGTTTAGTAGTTTTAAGGATACGGGAAGTGTAGTATCCATATTTGCGTGAAGGCAAAGTGGAAAATATTTTGTTATAACCACCTTTTGTCCAACCGACCAAGATAATATCCTCTTTATTCTTTGTGCTTGCCTCATAATCAATGTTAGTGGATTAATACTCAGCCGGGGTAGAATTATTTCTCTTGGGCGATAACAATTTGTAGCACAACTTCCTTCAGAAAGGAAGTAAAGCCGTCGGTCTTATGCCTATTGTGGCATTAACATAACCCTTGAAGGTATGTAAAAATATATTTTTCTTTCATAATTGGTAGGTATTTTCATTCTCACTCATAGAAATTGAGTGTGGAAGGAAACTGTAGAATACCAAACTTCCTTAACTTCTCTAGTACGTGGGATCTATACAAGATGGTGCAGGCACTAACAAACCGAAGAGCTGTGCGCATGCCCAGCTCTGGATGGATAGAAATCACATCAAGCCAATTTTATAATTGTTGACTTAAGAAGGACACATGGTGAGCTGGCGGTCTAGGGGCAAGGTGTCAGACTTCTATGCTGGCGTCCGGGGTTCAATCCTCGGTCCCGGCAAAGATTTATCTGATTACCAAACCCTTCCTTNTCGGTCCCGGCACAGATTTATCTGATTACCAAACCTTTCCTTCACCTCTGACAAGACATCTTGTGAATGTGGGGAATGCCAGGCCTCCACCGTGGTTCGGATTCCACGTTAAACTGTAGGTCCTCCATTTCATCTCACATTCACCCTACCATTACACATTAGCGTAAGTGCATACAACCCGAACGGGTAGTAAGACGTGGTACTAATAATAGTAATAATAATAATAAAGAAGGAAACAAAATAGCACGTTGGTAGGAAACGTTAACCACCTGCTGTCCATTTATAGGATAACATAATCAAATACAAATTGAGTGATAACTAACACATGAAGGTCACGAACGATCTACGCGTATGTTGAGCCGGTCAGGAATTTAAAAAAAAAACCAAGATAATTGGGTATTATCACTGATAACTAGTTATAACTTGACTTCAGCCCATAGGAAAAATTGCCCAAGTAAACTTTATTGTCCGTCCAAATCACAGGGTTTGTAGCAATGCCCAGAAACATTTTTGTGATTTTTGTGTAAATATATAGCTCCGTATCTATTTTAGAGACCTTAATGTTATTATTATTATTATCACCGCGTCTTACTACCCGTTCGGGTTATACGCACTTACGCTAATGTGTAATGGTAGGGTAATTGTGAGATGAAATGGAGGACCTACAGTTTAACGTGGGATCCGAACCACGGTGGAGACCTGGCATTCCTCACATTCACAAGATGTC